>VDFB02273423.1:0-111819 GCA_007258455.2 Sequoia sempervirens
TCCCAAATTTCAATGCATATCACATGCAACTGGAAAAACAATTCATGTTGTAGAGTGCATACAGAATAAAATATCAGTAAGCACTCACATTGTGATTATATTGAATATGATTACTGTCAAGTCTCAGAAATGAGATTCTGTTTGTCTTCAATATAGAAATAAAAAATGGGAATCACATGTGCCAACTTGTTTTTACATGAGTCCGGACATGTTCTTTGCAAGATTCATCTCTAGTTTTTACATGAGTCCGGACATGTTCTTTGCAAGATTCATCTCTAGAAAGAGCTTATGCACATGGCAAGTTGTAAAAGATGTGGCCAACTTCATGCCCTGCCCCAACTATATTCTTTCATCTCTGTCCCACCATGTCCATGTCCTCATACAAAATAGACTGACAGTAATCATGCTCAATTGTTTTTTCTACTTCCCAAAAGGCCTATGACCCAACAGTAATGACCCCATGGATAAATTCATGGATAATTTGCACAGAACAGTCTCATAATCACATGTTAATAGATCTCGACCAGCTTAAATTTGGGTACAGACCTTGCAAACTAAAAAGAAAATTAAATTTACTCCCACAAATAAACAAAATAGGTTAATGGGTCTGTCTTACAATAAATGGTCATATAATGTCCCATCAAGGGAGGGCCCTCCTTATTGTAGAGAATGAGAGGATAGCTCCTGTTTCTTTAGTTTCTATAAGTAGGGATCTGTAGTCTTCGGATTTATTTGACGAGATCGTATTCAGTTTGAACATTATGTTTAAATATTATATTGTTCAAAAGTCAAATAGTTAATAACAACTTTACACCTCTTTCTTATCAAAAAATGGTATTCAGATTTATTTGAAGAGATGTCTTGCTTTTACCAATCAAATTTTATCTTTGACTATTGAACTAGGTGATGTTTAAGAATAGTTGGACCCAATAACTTTAGCATTTGTGTGGCTCACTAAAAACATATCTTTGACTATTGAACTAGGTGATGTTTAAGAGTAGTTTGACAGAATAATTTTAACATTTATGTGGCTCACTGAGAACATATAATTACTGTGTAGTAAAAGTTCAATCTCCTTTGAATATTTTTATTTGAATTTGTAAACACCTTTTTGAGGTCACAATTATTATCATATCAAGGGCTCTGACTCTAGTCTCCTACAGCTGTGAAGAGAATTAATCTTCAATATCAAAGGATGGAATAATTAAAAGTAATTTTGTATCAATAAAAGTAAGACAACTATTTAGCATTTAATTGTCATCAATTGTTTGACTATTAAACTGTTTGGATATCATTCTTGAAATAAATGCGATCTTGCTATTTAAGCTATTCCAAACTTCTGTTCTAATAAAAGTCAGTTCAAAATGTATAGGTTTATTATATTAATTTGACTCATAGGGGTTTAGAGAAATTGTTGAGCTATCAAGGCCCAACATAAAATATGATGGTGGTATTACCATCTTTATTTCATAAAATACAATCAATTTTTTTTCCCTATCAAAATGGGAGATTTTAAGCAGAACATGAAAGGATTATAGTGACTTTTTTTAAACTAGAGAGTAATAGTCTCTACATTTCAGAGTAATATTGAGTGAATAACTGTTTTAAAAATATATTTGACAAACTAACTATCAAATTTAAATTGTATAATGAATAATTTATCAAATTTAAGTGTGTATTATTTATTTACATCATAAATCAATAGATATTTGAAAAAATTATAAATTTATAATCTTAAATTTACTAATCTTCAGAAAAAGTCACTTATTAATTGATCTATTGCTTCATTGACATGTAAAATAGTATATAATTAATTATCTTATTTTAAATTAAAAATTAAAGTTAATGAACAAACCCAATAAAACTATGATATCAAACATAATCTATTTTTTTTTAACATTTGTCTATATATATATATATATAATTCTGAACAATTATACAGATTTATATTTTTTTTAACAGCCAACAAAAACAAAAGACAAAAAAAAAACCAATTCCATCTCTGTGAATATTGCACATAAGCTGGATTCATGTAAAAGTACAGCTGATTAGGAGCTCAGGCTGGACGATTCTTCCAAGGTCATGCCCTACCCCTCTCTCTCTAATTATTAGTTAGATACCCAAAAAAACGTATCTGATTAGTTCAGTCTGGAGAATTTTCATTTTGCATAGTATTATGCTGTACTACTACTAGCTACAAGTCAGAAACTTTTACTGCCACAAACTAAGGTAGCAAATCCCCTATTGACCACAAGACATGTGTACTAGAGATTATCTTAACACTAAAGGTTTCTTCCTCTGTTAATCTAGGTTCATCCCCTCTTTGTGCTTTTCTGCTCTTTTGATGTTTCCGGAGTGGTCAATTTTCTGTTCTTGTAATGTTTCAGTAGTGGGCAAGTTGAATCCAAACTGCTTTGACGACGAGTTACTTTTCATTATGACTTCCTTATCATGGATTTAAATTATTTCCATTGTGGGAATCGAAAACCAATCAGGAAGTAAGTGGAGTGAGTGTGATTGGCACTCAAAAAGAGGTGGGCAATTTTTGCCAAGTGTCCTGTGTATGACCCAGATCCACAAGAGTCAATGAGAGTATGATATCCCTCCTCCGATTGAAATGGTTGCGATGCTAACAATTGTTTCTTGATAATGGGTGTAGTGTAGAATCCAAACATTGCTTTTGAATGTGAGTCGGCAAAAAAATGCATATAAAAAACTTGGAATGCGTTCAAAGGCGGCTGCTAGAAGCTTTGAAGGGGCCCAAAACACACAGGGCCACAGATAACATCTTAGAAAACATATACATAAGTGCAGCTCTTGTTGGATTTTTGACATCTGGAAGAAGAAATCTTCACAAGGGAATCTACAAGAATCCATATTTTGGCCAATAGTTTAGGCATTCACAATAGAATAAAAACGTTGAGGTGTGCTTGGGTGCCAGCTCTGTACACTGAATAGAACTTAGATGCCATATACAATAAAATGGCCTGAGACTATGATAAGACTTCTGAAATTAGATGATAGACTTTAAATACAGAGTTAGTTTCTAGGTTGAATGTTCTGTTGTGTATGTATCTGTCAGGTTTTATAATAATTTAAAAGACTGTTTTTAAAATCAATTGTGTATCTTTTTGTATTGACATTTCAGATCATATTTTGTATGATCTATCATTAAAAAGAGGTCTTACAATATTTTAAGTATTCTTCAGAATAATCGCTTCTCATCAAAAGAATGTAATTAGAAAGAATATTTTATTGAACTAATTTAACAAAAAATCGACCAAGAAATTTCAAATTTTATGAATTCTTTTATACATACCTTTCTCAGTCTATAAAATGCGCTCCACACCCATGTGGAATGAATCTGCACCTTACATATCTGAAAATTGAATTCCTTTCATATCATATAATGATTTTTTTTTTTGGTAGAATTACTTTCAACACATATATTCAAATTTTGGCACCTTAAAATTGAAAGAGGTAGACATTTTCTAGACATTTTTTGAAGACGTAATGACTTATGGAATTCAAAATTTCAAGCATGCTCAAGAGGGTGCATACCCATGATTATGTATGTTCCGTGTGTATATGTCAGGTGTGGGTGCATGCATATAGCCAAGCATTTTGCCATATTTTATGACAAATGGCCTTTGCAAAAATCCACACCCAAGTGCAGAGTTTTATATTACTACATACATAATCTTATTTTATCACTCTGAAATCTGCACTCTGCTCATCACGAGCTTCTTTTGAAGAAAGAGCCATCTCCATGTAACTAATCATTATATTGAACAATTGGGCAGTCCACCAGATTGCATGGAATTATGCAATTGATAACAAATTTAAGTATTTACAGCAAGCATATTATAGTGAAAAATTGGGCGGTCCACCAGATTGCATGGCATTATGCAATTAATAAAAATTTGATTTACAGCAAGCATATACCCAATTGTACATCACGTACAAGAATGTGTGCAAGGCTTCTAGCAAAATTGAGGTATATGCATTAAGTATATGTACCTGCTGCATACACAATTTATTTTATGCTCCCATTCAAAATTTCAGTACACGCTCTGCAAATGTTACACCGCCCTCCAAATAAACAACTCCAAATCCTAACCATCCTAGGTGAACACAGCGATCAGAAAAACCAGGCAATTAAAAAGAGCACGGTTCCAGTGTTTACAGGCCCTGACCAGCCCCCGTACCCCATAAAACCAACCATGTACAACAAAAGATTCCAGCGACTAACGACATAGGCAGATATTCAATGTCTATACACCTGGACTCCAGCCACGACGTAGGTACATACAAAGTGTGTATACGGTCTAATTCCAGCTGATCGCAGACGTAGATGATATTCGGCGTAAATACACTTCTAAAACTAGAAATTGCATAGGTAAGATATACAGTGCTTATATACTTCTACTCCACAACTGCCTAGTTAGATACACAATCAGCATAAACTTTTTACTCTACTGGATATGTGTATTTACTTGATTTCAACATTAAATAGCTACCCTGATGAAATCCTATAATCCCAAAACAACCAACACTGCTAAAATTTCTCGACAGAGAAACAATTCTGGATAATATAAACAAGTCACCAGAGGCAGCGAGGTTGGGCATTCCAGCAGCAACATTGTACCGAGGTCGCCGGTTCGAGTCTTCGCGTCGCCTGTCCACCTGTGCGATCATTCGGTCAAGTGACGGGCGGCTCGCTCGGAAATCTGGGCGAGCGATTGGAGGTTGCATCTCACAATAGTGTCGACAAAGAGGCGGGTGTCGTCCGGGCTGTTGCCCTGCGGCACGTCGACCACATACGATTCAATGACCACGGTAACGGCGGCGGCGGCGGCGGCGGCGGGGGGGCGGTAGTGGTGTAGCGTGGTGACAGACCTGTAGTTGTGGAGGCGGTGGTCACCTCCTAGGACCCTGAAGCTAAGGATGTGGTGCTCCTCGTCCAGAATCTCCAGCCGCTCCGTACTATTAGCGGCGGGCAGTCCCGACACCACGCGCACCTCTCTCGTACTGCCCACGTTCCCGTCGCCACGCATGGAGCAGCTACTGATAAAGTTCTTGTACGCCTGTGGTCTGTCAAACCGCCGCACCACCGACCAAACCACCCCTACCGGCGCCAAGATGCGCTTCACCACCAGCGACCGGCACTCACCCCCGCCCAAAGCCGCCGCTCCGTGGAAGCGCTCCACGTTATTGTGCAGCGCCATGTACTCCTCCTCGCTCATCTCGCCCCTCATCATGGCGCTCTGTAGCAGGCGGCGAGACTGCCCTTCTTCCTCTTCGCCGCCCCCCACAACCCGCGAGAAGTGCGGGAATATCCACAGCTGGTGCGGCTGACACATATCAAAGAGGCGGAAGGAAGAGAAGAGATCTGAAGGCACTCAAACTCTGTATTTGTGGAGGCCAAGTGATTGGTGTCACGGGATCGCGTCCCAACGTACTCCGCCAAAGATATTTTGTGGGCGGAGAAATTTTGGTGATAGATCTCGATTGGTACGTGCCTGTCCACCAATGTCCACCAATGGCCGGCGCCTTTTATTCGCCAGCAAACAAACGAAAGCCGGGGGGCAGGTATGGATGCCCATGACCTATGTATATATGGCCCTCCTCCCTCCTCCCTTCTTCCTCCTCTACTTATTAAACAGTAAACAATTCTGTCCACACACAAAGAAACGCAAGGTAGAATTGCTTTCCCAATTTTTATTAAAACCCCAACCCAACAAGAGGTCGGGGCCGACTGTGACATCACTCGGGCCAAGCAACAACAACCCCACCAACAAACAAACCTTCCCCAAAAATGACTTCCCCAACTTGATCAAATTTTAACCCCATCTCATTCTGCGAGACAAAAGAAATTTTATTTTTTTATTTTCTCTCACCTGTAAAGAAAGATTTTTTAACACACAAGCTTACAATATCCTGTTCAGTATTTATTCGGACTAATGCGATGTTCTGTTTACCAGGCCCTCGAATGTCCCAAATAAAATGTTTGTTTGTTCTTTCAATTACTGATTCATATGTCATTTTTAGTTTAGTAGATGGTAAAAGTTATTCATTCATTCTTGTATTTCATCATATTTTTAGTTTCCTCATCTTGATAATGGATCATTGAGTGTAATTTGAAATGTGGAAAGAAAAACAGACACAAGTGGAAAATTCATACCAACTACGTTAAAAGTTATTCATTTATTCATACTTTTCACCATTATCGATAAAATTATCTTTCACTGTGACCTCATAACTTCGCATGAGACACTTTATTCTTCACGGACAAAACTCTTTGTACTTTCGAAACAAACGTGGAAAGAAAAATAGACACAGTTGAATCCAAAAGTGGAAAACTCATACCAACTACGTTAAAAGTTATTCATTTATTCATACTTTTCACCATTATCGACAAAATTATCTTTGACTGTGACCTCATAACTTGGCATGAGACACTTTATTCTTCACAGACAAAACTCTTTGTACTTTCGAAACATGGAAAGAAAAACAGACACAGTTGAATCCAAAAGTAGAAAACTCATACCAATTACGTTAAAAGTTATTCATTTATTCATACTTTTCACCATTATTGACAGAATTAACTTTGATTGTGACCTTATAACTTCGCATGGACACTTTATTCTTCACGAACAAAACTCTTTGTATGATTGCTATTGAAAAAGTTAAGAGTCTAAGATTTTCAAAAAACATTTTTTAAATAATCACTCTAGTTTTTAGTAACATTTATTTACTTGTTTGTTATATTTATTTACATCTTCCTATCACTTACTCATCACCTACTTTACTATAGAATTTATTTGTTTGTTGGTTGTATTTATTTACATCTTCCTATCACCTACTTTATTGATAGAATTTATTTGTTTGTTTGTGATATTTATTTATATATCCATATCACTTACTTTTTTTATTATTTATTCTTCTTATCTTCTTCACACATGTCTAATTTTTAAATGAATTGATTTCACATTCTATTTAAAGTCATTTTATTGGAGAATAGTGTAGACTTTAAGCACTATCATTAGGTTTTTTCTAAAAAGTGAGATGATGGTGAGTCAACTCCTACAAAACAAATAATTCAATGGAATTGCTCAACTCGACCTTGTGTTTAAAAGGAAAAGAATACAGTTGACAAAATCCTAGATATAAATTTCATGCCACGTGTATAGAACCGAAAGTAAGAGCTCTTTTTTTTATTGTGTGCCATTAAAACTTGTTATAAAGCAACTTAACTATCTAAATAGAGTAACATGTAGATTCATTTCCAATCACTTGGAGTGCATGTCTACCATCTCATAGAAGAGTTATTTGGTCCATGTTGGGCAATTCTTGCCTATATAAGTAAGAGCAGTATACATGTATCCATCCATCATCTTTAATTACCAAAAAATTGTCATTATCTTTTTTAAAGCTTGAGATATTTTACTATTCATGATAGTCAACATAAATTGAATGTGTTGCAATTGGAAAACACATAAACATTATTGGATAAAACAAAGGATGATTTTGTTGCACCATGCATGTCTTAGGTATTTTGTGCCACATCCCACAATTATATAATAAACTAATAATTCTTATTAAAAATAGTAGTTATTTAAATTTATTTTTAAAGGGTATGTAAAAATAGATTTTATTTATAGAATTTTAAAATTATTAGGAAATGCGTCTCAAAATTATCTTTAATGTTAAGAATACAAAACTACAATTTTTAGGCTAGATAAAATAGAAAAACTCAATTTTTAGGCTATAGAGGTCTTTTTTGGCCCAAATACATATTCTAAGTTATTTACCATCAATTCTTTGATACCCAAAATGTAGATATCTTTGAGCTCCACAATTTAAGAAAAGAATCCAATTGACCTTATTTGTGATCTGAGATGTAAGCCCCAAATGCTTCAAGATGGATGATCTTGCAAGTGCCAAGAGTCTCAAACTTTGGAAAATATCACAAAACCTATGTTTAGGTTGGTCAATCAAGAACCAATTATTGAGGTGGGTAAAACCTCCTTCACTTTTGGTTTTGCAAGGCCAAGGGGATTTCCCTCATGCGTTGAGTTGTATGATATCACAAGGATTGAATAGTTATCTTATTGCAAACCATACCAAATACATAGTGTACCCATATTCTATTGTCACTACATACTTATGTGTTGGTTTGAACAAATGAGACTATGCACCTTTATAACAACAAAGACTCACTCGAGGTAAAGTGTTTAAAATATGGATATAACCCTTATTATTATTATGCACTTATACATGGAAGCTAAGAAGAACAATACTGAAAATTGGTATATAATATTTAGTTTGTTTTAATGTGTTGAGATGATGAAATGGAGAATAAATTAGATACCAATGTATATATCCAGTGGGCATGAAGTATTGGATTTATGCAAAAAATATAATATTTGAAACCAAATTATGAGATAGCTTAGTCAAGCTTTTCATGAAGACAAAATTTAATCAAATGCATATATAAAGAAGGTTATACACATGCAAATGAATAAATAACAAAAATTGCATAACTTTATATGAATCTACTTAATAATCGAACAATAAACCTATATATTTCTTTATTGGTCTTAAGAAGATACATTACAAAATATTTGGAATCATTGTATTGCCTTTTGGTTGACCAAATAATCAAAATATGTCAGTACACAATACACAAAAGACTCTTAGATCTATTCAAATAATGTTGAATCTACTAGTTACACTCATTCTTCAAATTTATAGTGGTTATATTATATATTTCAAACAAACTCACCTCAATACAATCTCAAAATTACAATACCCAAAACCAAAAAATGAAATCCTAGGGCATCTCACAATATCTTCTTTTTGTTGTCTCTACAACCACTCACTTCTCTATTTTTCATCCTCTTGAATGGAGTTTTATTGAATCTTTTATTCCTTCTAATATATAAACCAAGATCCACAATAAATGTGCAAAACCACAAAATGATGCATTGTAGAGGATGTTCATGCCTATCAAGTGTTATTTTCCTTAACTCATGCAACAACTTGCATTACAAATCTATCTGGATGTATTGGGGAAAACATAGGGGAGGATATTCTTCCTCAATTTGTAGGTTTCATCATTAATTTGTTCGTCATTTTTAGAGTGTAACCTAAGAAAGAGCTTGAGAATTTTGTTGGGAAAAAGACTAAGCTTCACTTGTTGCATTAAAAACATTGTGAGTGGCATCCCCTTTTTCATTGCTAGAAATGTCTAAATTTGTGTCCATCTTGATAAATAGTTATTTTTGGGTAGGAAAATCTTTTTAAAAAGGTCATTACATCATATTATGTCATCAAAGGTGGCCTAGGGCACACTAGTGGTAGGTGGTAGCAATCTCAAAGGGTTTCAAATTGCTACAAAACATTTGGCAAGCTCTCAAGTCCAAAAGAGACCTTTGAACCAAGTTTGGATGTGTAATGGAAATTTGTTGGCCCAACTAAAGAAATGCATGAATGAAATAGTGGGAATCAGGAAGTGAGAGGAAATATGGAATTAAGATCAATTGTGGAGTCATGCGGAGGTCCGTAGGTCTAAGAAGAATGGATTTGGGATTGGGTCCTAAGAGGGACTTGGAACATAAAAAATGAAGATGATTTGAAAGGTCCCTCTGAGAGTTCAAGGTTTGACAAGACACATTAAGATATTAAGCTTTAGAAGAAAAAAAAATTAGAATAGGGACATAGATATGAAATAAAGCAAGAGAGAGAGAGAGGTGCAGGAATCAATGTCCAAGGTGGACTTGGAAATTGGTGTCAACGTTCAAGGTTCTCCCAAAAGCCCAAAATCAAATTAAGAAATGAAAAATGAAGTGGGGATCAAATTTGGACGAGGACCTTACACCTAGAACTTAGTGCAAAGGTCTATATTTCCCCCAAAGGTCCAAAGTCTAGGGATAAGGGGAGTTGTGTCAAGTTTCTAGGCTCACAAGGAACTTTGGACCAAGGAAAAAGATGAAGGGAAGTCCAAGGGTTGGTCCTTAGGATGATAGAAATATAGGGGATCATGTGTTAGAAGGAAGGCCACAACTTTGATTCTGATAGAACATTGAAAATATTAAGTTGGGAATTGAGAGTCAAGGATGGCATGCTAATGGTACTTGGGGAAAAGAAACTTTGATAGTCTGATGGGGAAAGAGAGAAAGGCGTGATAGGATAAGAAAGTTTGAAATTCCAACACAAATGAAAGACTTAAGTTCCTAGTGCAAACTTTTAGAGATCAAAAATCAAGGACACTAGGAAAACAATATCTAGGGAAGCACAAGTTTGAAACTTCAACGCTTAAAATTTTCTAAGGCATTGGGTTGGGGTTTTGGGGCTTAGATGGATGGTATTCTAGGAAGATGAATTATAATAACCCAATAAGAACAAAGAGGAAGGTAGAGATGGATGGGATAGCATATCATTATGGACAACCCTAAAAAATTGAATTGATAACAACTTTTGAAAACTTATAAGAAAATTACCCAAACAAACCCAACACTTAGAATTTTTTAGATTTTTTACATCTTTGGACACATGATGAGCACACAAGGGATAAAATAAGGTAGCAGTTTAAGAAACATTTGACTCATGAAAACTCCACTTATACTATCTCAGATTAGTTATAAAAAGGTGGGATAACACAAAGCCATTGCAAGACAAGGGAAAATCATATAAAAGAAAAATAGAAAAGTGGGGTGCCAACATTGGATCTTGTTGGGGATGTGTGTCTCTTGCAAGAATAGCAAGGATCTAGATCTTTGGGGGTAGACCCAAAAATAAGAACAAAAGGGAAGATAAAGACAACATACTTCATCATGATCAAACAAGGATCATAACTACATGAAAGCACACACATCACAAATATATATGGAAAAAAATAGAAAAAAAACAAGAGAAAAATAATATACAAAGGTTTAGAGAACCCTAACCTCAAGAGAAGTAGTGCTTAAGGTGTTGACCATGAATTGAGAACTCCATGAATTCTCTATCCAAACTCATGAGAAAAAAAATCATGATCATGTTCCTCAACAACTTGGTAGGGCATATTCTAGAGGGCATCAAATTTGTCATGATTATCCCTGTCTTCTGACCTAGGATTCTATATGAGTACAAGATCCACAATCTAGAACTCCCTCTTGAAAATATTCTTTTCAAAGAGGTATTTCATTTTTTATCTTCACAAACTTCTCTCATGGGTAGACCTTCTTGTTCCTTCAAGCTCGATCAACTCATGCACTCCTTAGGAAATGGTGTCTACTTCTTCCCCTTCAATTTAGTGTAGTAGCTTGTAGATGGTAATTCAAGGCTAATTAATAATTTGTCCTCAACACCATATACCAATTCAAATTGACTCTTTTAAATAGATATCTTGTAAGTTACCCTATCTACCTCAACAATAAATTTTAATTTATCATCCCATCTCTTCTTATTTGCATCCAAGAATTTTTGGTGATATTTATGATGTTTTTGCTATAGGACTCAACGTTTTCATTTCCCTATGAATGATAAGGGGATGAATTTTTTAATGAGATCTTATATATTGTGAACACACATCAACAAAACACAAGATCTAAAATACATAACTTTATCAACAAATATTTTGGATGACACACCAAACTTGATAATTAGATTATTCGGCATAAATTCAATGACTACTCTTGAGGTAATATTTCTTGTAGAGATCACAACTATTCATTTTGTGAAATGATTAGTAGCCATCAATATCTAATTGTATTCATTGTTATATATTTCTATTATTTTTCTTATAAAATCTATATCCCATTGTTGAAATGGAGCCTCTATTAAATGGTAGTGAGGGGGAGCGTACCTAAAAAAATAAGTTACTAGAGAATCTCTAACACACATCACACTATTTTATAAACATGACCACATCTCTGAATTTAATGTGGGTCATGGGTGATCCCACAATAGTGGTTTACAATTTTTGGCCAAACTAGACACTAAAATTATTTTTTAACTAAATATTCACATTTGGGCACCTATAGCGGCTAAACCGTGAGAAATTTGAAGATGATGCAAACTAGAGTCTCGTCACATTTTGTCTGTAGATTCTAAAAATATTTTTTTAAAATTTTTGGAATCAGATTGCACTTCTTTTCCATCTCCCACAATTTTTTTTTTAGAAACAACATTTTTAAAAAGTGACACATCTCGTATAACACAACTTTTTTTCCATGAAGGATAAAATTCCAATTCTTTTGAATTTAGATTTGTAACTCGATATCTAGTGCTTCCACTTGGTTAGATAGTTTTTATTGAATATTTTTCTTTAATCAAGTTTCAAAGTCAAACCAATTACAATTCAGACATAGTGCGACCGTATAATGCATAACTTTTTTTGTATATATCAAAATTCAATTATTATTTTTTGTTGGATCAAGGACTTCAATATCTAGGGCACTCATATTTTTCAAAAAAAAAATTAATAATCTGTTATTTTTTCACATGTGCGGAACAAAGACCTTCATTTTTGATGAAAAACCTATGTTTAATAAAACTAGAAAAACAAATACATAATAAAACCAAAACATATTAAAATTATATTCATTGGATAGCTCGTTCCAAGGACTACCTGATTCCAGTTGGGTTTGTGAAGACTCCTCCATTTTTATCCTCAACCCAAGCTTTGAAGCGTAAAAATTTAGGTTTTCAAAGTGCCTGAGGGGGAGAATGAGGGCAAAGGGGGGTTCGGTCAAACCCATAGGGGTTCGCTCAAACCCCTAGGAGTTCGCTCGAACCTAGGTTCGGCTGAACCCCCTTCCCAAAAGGGGTTTTCAAAAAAAAATTGTCTGTGCATGCATTAATTTGGTTCGCTTAACCCTAGTTCGACCGAACGCTTTTTTGGTTCGTTTGAACCCCCAAAATCAAAAATAAATCCATGTGCTCATTTTTTGTGAGTTTTCCTTCCTCCATCAAATTGTAAACCACTATTGTGGCTTCACCCTCATCAATAACCCACTCTCATAATTTTATGAGAAATATATTTTCAGATGAAATTCCCACCACATAATCCTTAGTGGCATTCTAAACAACTTTTATAGAATGCTCATCATCTAAACGTTTTAAAAGAACACCATCAAGTTTTCTCCACATAGATTAACCTTGGAGCAATATGTATCTCTAAGCTTCCAGCTTCAATATTCTTCTTTTCTTATCATGTAGTTATGATGGACAAGTCATATTTTTAAATAAAATATAATGTCATTATACCAAAGAAAATCATTTAAATGATAAGGAGAAAATATTGGGGTCCAAATTTACCTAATGCACTTCAACTACATCCAAATTCGTATCAACCATTAATTTGGCTAAGCCTTGACCTTTAACCAAATTGATTATTTTTACCTCCAAGTCATATACTTGGATATTATTGATCCATCTATACATCTTTTCCTATGTCTCATATTGCATGAAGATATATGAAATAATTGTATGTGTCACAAATGTTATGATATTAGCTCTTATGAGATATGTCTTAAGAATTTTTATTGCCTTAACAAGATAATAGGTGTGATTTTCCATTATGAGGCAACTTAATTCAAAATCTCTAAACTATTTGCTAAATAAATTGATTGGATCTTCATATTCTTCATTGTTCTTTTGTAGCAAAACAACAACAATAGTATATGTGCGAACCCCAATCCTAGTACCTGCAAAACAACAAGAATAAACAAGTTAAACAAGAGATTGCAAGATAAAACAAGGATTCCCTATGAAATCCATTTGCAAACTTCAAATTAGGAAATAAAACAAGGAAGAACAAAATAAAACAAGAAAATATAGATTCAATCCTAATTAGAAAAGCAAACACATGATCTCATGGGGGAATTGGTGCCAATTTGATGTGAAAATTGGCCCTTTCCCAATTCTTAAGATGTAAGTTTGATATGTTGATGATGATTGATCCACTTTGATCGTGAAGGATGAGAGCTCCAAGCCAAAATCTGCAAAAACCTAGCTAAGAACTCAATGGTGATGGATGAAAATGGCTAAATATTTTAGCATAATAACTTTGCATAATTTGTGGATGATGAGATGAGGATATGAGCACTTTATTTATAGAATGCCAAGATGGATGAATGTCCAAATTTGAGCAATGTGGGATTAACATTCATCCAATGGATGATGCCACTTGTCAATCTATGAATGGATGGAGGATGTGCAAGATTTGGGGATTGTGCCAATAAATGCATATTTTTGAATTTCAAATTTGTTGAAATGACTTGCAAGAGGGGAAATTGCAATAAAATTCCACTTGGCTCAAGACAAAGGACATGTAAGATGAAGTTATTGCCTTGTTGGATGTACATGTTGACTTGGAATTTTTGATTCAAATTTGGAGAATATTCCAAAAGATGCCTTGTGAGAAAAATAGAGATTTAATAAATGAATTTAATATATTTTCATGTGCAACTTGCAAAATCTAGAGGATGGGACATGATAAGAGATTAAATTAATCAAGAGTTAATTAATTTAATAGGAGATTTAGATGATGTGACCTGTTTGACTCAAATTTATGGATTTATTTAAATCAAATAAAAGAGGAATATGATAAGAGATTAATTAAATAAGGATTTTGATTTATTTAATTAAAAGAGATGGTGTTAGATTAAATCAAATAAGGTTTTAATTTAATTAATTTAATGGATAGAATTTAGAGATTTAATCAAATAAAATTAATTATTTAATTAAATAGAGATAATTAGATCAGATGGATTGATTTAATTAACAAAAGAGGTGACTTGATTAGATAAAATGATTTATTCAATTAAAAGAGGAATATTGATGAATTTAATCAGATAAGGAGATTTCATTAAATGGTTAGACCGAGGGATGATTCAAGATGAAACGATGTTAGTAGTCGGGATCAGATGCACAATGTCAATCGGTATATTTTACGTGTCTACAGTATAGAATGAAGAAAATAAAAATAATTGGAAAGGTTTTAAGTAATCCAATCTTACTAGCACTAATACATTTTTTAGTGCATCTATGATTTTCACAAAGGAATTAGTTGATTATTTGCCCCAACTTGGTGACTATCCCTTCTTTAGAACCTTGGAGATAGCCTTTCTTTTTTTTTCAAAGTTAGGAACAAACCTCCTAACAAAATTTAACTACCTAAAGAATGATTGAACTACTTTGACTATTTTGGGTGATGGGATTATATCAATGGTTTTGACATATTCTATATCAATCTTTTCCCTCTCTTTAGACACAATATGCCTAAGAATTTTACCTTCTACCACACTTAAAAATATTTTTATTGGAATTAAAAGAAATCTGATACTCTAATTTAAATATTTGGAAGATAAACTCAAAGTGCAGGCAATGATCATTTCAATCCTTGTACTAGATAGTTAATTTTCCTTGGTAGACAACTATGATTTTGTTTATAAGGCTAGTAAACATGACATCTATGACATATTGGAATATAGCTCTAATGTTCTTCAATTTGATTAGATTTTGAACATATACAAATGTTTCCCATGGCATGGTGAAGACTATTTTGTGTTGCTCAAATTCTTTGACCATCACCTAATTATGCCCTAAGAAGCAATCCATCAAGGATAATAGTTCTGACCTTGTTACTTGCTATAATAAATGGTCCATATTAGGAAATGAATAGTTTTCCTTGATGCACTTGATATTCAGGTTTCTAAAATCTACACATTAATACCTAATATCACCACTTTTCTTTCTAATAGGAACCAAGTTTGAAACCAACACTAAGTGTTTGATCAATTTTCTTATACCTTCTTTCAACTTCATCAACTCTTTTTGCATTTGAGGGGTGAGCATAAGGGTAATGGGTCTTTCTTTCTATCTAAAGGGAATTATACTAGAATATAATGGAATAGTATGGTGGACCAAATCTTCCCTATACACTTTCAACTCATCATAAGACCGAGAAAAGTAATTTTTATACCTTTTCAATAATTCTATAATAATTTTCTTTTTTACTAGTTTTAGTTTCTTGCCAAGGTAGATCATTTTGAGAGCTAATTCAATTCCCAAGCTCACTCCTTCCACATCTTCTTCAATCACTATCTTACTCCTTTTTTAATAACAATTAGCATGATCAAACATTATTTCCAATGCTACAAAACCTCTCATAATAGTATTTATTTTGAGTTGTATAATTTTATTTCCAAAAATAGTCTCCTTACATTCTTAATTTTTTCCACCATACATTGTTAATTAATAATTTTATTTTCAAGATTATTTTCAATTAAGAAGTCATATGTTTGTTGATCATCATTGAAGATTTGTTAGTTATAAATATTGTCAAGAATGCTAAGCCATATAAGAATTTCTAGAATGGTGGATCAGGGTTTTGGTTCCTATTGTTTCTCTGTGTTGTTGATGGATTGAGATTGGATGTGATATGTTTGATGTGAAAGTAAACTAGGCTAACTATGGATCTACAACAAATTGATATGAATACAAAAATATACAAAATTGAAACACATAAATTGTGTAACAGAACAACGTAATACAAAGATAGAAGAACCTAGCATGTAAATTAGGGTTAAAATTTCCTAATCAAGGGTAGTGGCACCCTAGACTCAAGAATGTTTCTTTTTAGAATATATGAATAGGTCTTAGTAGGTTACAATATGTATTCTTCCTTTCTAGACTCAACTTCGAAACTTTCTTTGTTTATGAATAATTATTATTGCCCTAATTTGTTGTAGGAGGCTTGAATGTTTGATCTTGCTATTAGGTCTTCAATCTTCTCCCAAATTTTCTTTAGATATGTTATCTACAAACAAGAGAGAGGGGAAAGGGTTGTGTCATATAGGGGCTTGCCTAAGTCAAACCCTATTTTGGTTTTTCCACCTCCATAACTACTATGATGAAAATATAAAGAGTGCTTATCCTCAGTCGAGCATAGGAAAATGGATAAAAACAAGTGATAAATGATAAGTGTTGTAACTTACCACTTGGATCTTCTTTCCTTGATGGACTAAAGTCATGATACTCATCTCATGCAAGGAGAACTGGATGCTTTATTGAAGGTCCTACAAGTGTTAGTATTCACAAAATAATTGAACATAAAATATGAACAATCTTACTCATAAAAGTGATGCATTACTAATATGAATCTTGACTGATGAGAAAGTAATGTAATAATGCTTATTCTACTCTTGACTACTTTTTGGGATGCTCAATTGCTCAAAATATTTTCTAGGCATTTAAATGTGAAAAAGACTTGTATTTATATGTATTTATTTGTTTTCTCATAAAATTAATTATGAAAAGCTAACAAATGACTTGTATTTATATGTATTTATTTGTTTTCTCATAAAATTAATTATGAAAAGCTAACAAATGAATTTGAATTTGTAAATATAAAAATATCGATAATAACATAATCAAAATTGAACCAAAATAGGTTGGTCAAGGGAGGTGGCGACCTAGACCAAACCTATTTTGGGGATTTGAGTCTTGTTAAATAATTAATTAATATCAATTCTCAATTTTATTTTTATTTTCTAAAAAATAACATTGAAACTAGCAAATTATAAGCACAATTAGGTCCAAGCACATAAGGGGGAGCTAAACATAGTGTGAAATTGTTAGGGGTGACAATTTATGATGCTAAATTTAGCCCCCACTTTAGTGAGAGTATGAAATTACACTCATGCTTACACTAAAGTAAGGATAAGCCAAGAAGGGTTCTTTTATCTGAACATTGGAGAGGTAGGATAGCACTGAATCTAGGGGATGCACTAGCCCCTAGGCTCAATATCCTATATGACAACAATGTAAATACAAAGGAACACACACATGATGTGCAATACAACATTAATAACACAACATACACAACAAAGACACAAAGAAAACACAAGAAAATACATGAAACAAACATGCAAAAGACACAAGGTAGACACATAGAAAACACAAGACAATACACGAAGAAAGCATACAAAATGCACAAGGTAGACACATAACAAACATAACACAAATAATAATTAAAACATAATAAGACATAAACACAAGGTTAGTATGATACAAAAGATTTGAGTTAGTAAGGTAGAGAGACCTCAATTTAAAAATTTATCTCAAGTACCGAACGCCATCCATCAAATATAATGTTAGACATAATGATGCTCTCATAAGGACCAACAAGCTATGTTATACTATATCACTCATGAGCTACATAGATCCATTGGCTATAAAATTGTGTTATGCTAGGTTTCCATGCAATATGATGAGTTTCACAAGGCTAGCAAGTTGTGTTATGCTAGTTTACTCATGAAACACATGGCTCCCTAAACATGTAGTGCCTCTTCTTATCTTTAGATTAGATTTGCATTATTTTTTGTGTTCCCCCGTACTTGTTTGTTTATGTTTTTGCTTTCCCCTAGAGGACCCTTGATACCCTTGTAG
Source organism: Sequoia sempervirens (assembly GCA_007258455.2). Taxonomy (NCBI): domain Eukaryota; kingdom Viridiplantae; phylum Streptophyta; class Pinopsida; order Cupressales; family Cupressaceae; genus Sequoia; species Sequoia sempervirens. Next base: position 18,442 of record VDFB02273423.1, read on the forward strand.
GTACTTGGATATACGAGATAAAATTTATCATAACTTCTTTTATATGTTCCCTCATTCTTATATTTGTTTTAAATTTATTTTATTTTCACACCGAGGATGATGCAAAGTAGTGGGGCATTTAGACCTCTTCCATGTTGACCTAGATTTTTATTTTTCTTCATGTGCTCTTCTTCTTGTTCTAATCTATTTGGGGGTGCAGATAGTTCATATAATTTACACTATATATACACATTTGTAATCAATTCTAACCCCCAAATACTTGGATCCCCATGTGCTTTCAATCTCTTTATCTCTACTTTTTCTTGATGTTGTGGATTTTATGTGTTATCCCTCATGCGATAACATTCAATATATACATCTCTCTATGTATGTCACGACACAACATCTATCTCTCTTTGTATTTCTTCTCCTTAGAATGACTTGTGCTCCTCTGTGTAGCCCATATCATTCTAAGGGGGGGGGCTATCAGATCAGGTTATTCTTATTTTTCAGAAATATGTCTAAAAAATCTTGATGTCTTATGATCTCGTCGTCTAGCTTGGGGGCAACCTGAATAGACTTGTCTTTTCTATGACTCTCCTACAACACAGTTTATAGCAACCATAAACTATTAGCTTGTCGTATGGTCTCTAGCATAACAAATTTTTATAGTCATACTTATCAACGTCATCTTTATATCTGATCATATCTATCATGCATTTTTTTCAATTTTTTGCCTAACATTCTTGTCTGCAACTAACATGTTTGGGGTGAATTTACAATCAACTTTGCAAGATAGAAGAATTATGTCCTCTTTGTGTCCTAGCTCAACTTTACAATTGCATATACAAGATTGAAGACCCGCATCCTCTTCATCTTGGGTATATTCTCTTCAACCTCTTTCGTTGTCTACTTTAGCTCACATTTGCTAGAATGCACATGCTCACTAAAGTGGGGGAAAAGTATAATGTCGTAAATTTCATCCTATGTAATTTCACGTCCCATGATCCTCCCCTTTAGATAAATTGAAGACAGTAATTCAATGTTCCTTTTATTCGTCTTTAATTTAATCCTTAATTGCTTAACCCATTCATTTCTTGTCATTAAGGTGGAACTATCTCTCTTTGTCTTTCTTCTCCTTAGAATGACTTGTGCTCCTCTATGTAGCACATATCATTCTAAGGGGGGGGGGGGGGCTATCATATGAGGTTATTTTTATTTTTTAGAAATATGTCTTAATATGTCTAAAAAATCTTGATGTCTTATGATCTCGTTGTCTATCTTGGGGGCAACCTGACTAGACTTATCTTTTTTGTGGCTCTCCTACAACACAGCTTATAGAAGCCACAATCCTATTATATTTTCATATGGTCTCTAGCATAACACAACTTGATATTCATACTTATCAATGTCATCTTTATATCTAATTATATCTATCATGCATATTTTTTAATTTTTTTCCTAACATGTTTGTCGGTGAATTTGCAATCAGCTTTGCAAGATAGAAGAATCATTTCCTCTTCATGTCCTAGCTCAGCTTTACAATTGCATATACAAGATTGAAGACCTACATCCTCTTCATCCTAGATATATTCTCTTCAACCTCTTTCTCTCTCTACTTTAGCTCACATCTGCTAGAATGCACATGCTCACTAAAGTGGGGGGAAAATTTAATGTTGTAAATTTTATCCTATGTAATTCTACATCCCATGATCCTCCCCTTTAGATAAATTGAAGATAGTAATGCAATATTTCGTTTATCCAACTTTAATTTAATCCTTAATTGCTTAACCCATTCATTTGTTGTCATTAAGGCAGATTTATTTCACAAAAAAATGTGTCTCATACTAATGTCCTGAATAGATTCCTGACTACAACATTTTTTGACACGTTACATTTCCTACCTATAAATGAATGTAATGCCTTTGCTAGCTTGTAGACATGCTAGGATGACTCTTGCATGCATAAACCTCCCTAAAATACTTCCTTTGAATCTCTCTCCCAACACAAGGAGGATTTCACAAGCTCTTCCCTCTCTCTTGCTCTTTCTTCATCACGGATGCTTCTCCACCTCCATTCCACCATCTCCATTTAATTTTCTTTCTCTCACATCCATACTACATCAAAGCTTTGGTATTATAAGCATACTTCTCTCAAGCTTGGAGATTGCTACCTCTCCCTTTTGATATTCTCATTTTGATAGAGGGTAACTATGATTACTTCATTGCATTGTATTTTAATCTAGTTAGCATATTGTTCTAATATATCTATTTCTTCTTTTATCACGTCTATTTTATTTCTCTCTATCCCACCTAGTTGTCTGTGGAGGTGGAAACACCAAAGTAGGGATTTGACGAAGGAAAATCCCTTAACAACCCCAACATTTTTTTCTTGGTCTTATGTACACAAGTACTAAAGATATTTATTTGTTGGAGGCTTTATCTTTTGGCTCTTTGTGAGTATTTTCTTTCTTTCCTCTCACTTTATCATTTTTCTTTCATTTATTTTAAATTACTTTAATTTTTGTTACTCTGTCACTTGCTCGCACTTCAATAGTTTCAGTTATCATAACTATTAGTAGGAACTTTGTTGTTTTCTAAGACATTCTCAATTTTTGGTCCATACAAGATGCTAGTGCATTACGGGGATGTCTTCATGTCGCATCATCGTCCTTCGTTGAGAGCTTGTCAGTTTATCCAGAAGATCTTTGTGACCTTCTCTTCGATTTCTAGAATTCTTGCCTTGTAATTCTATGTAAAACATAAAAAGACACTCTTTTTCATGTTATCTTATCACCTAAGTTGTGCCTTTTGAGGTAGTTGAGGGCTATTTACTCGATACCTCATCGTCTTGAGAGTAGAAAATCCCCTCCTCTTCAATTAAAAATAATAGTTTTCATTATCACACTAAAAGATTCTTCTGCATATGCATCTAGCTATCCAAATTAACATCTTCATAATACTCAAGTGTACCATTCTCTTCGTATATTTGTTTCTCTTCTCTAAGTGTTGTAGTAACAACATACTTTGATGGGTCATGAGGAAAGTAGCACATCTCATGCCAAAATGAATCTTCTTGAAGATTCACATGATCCTTCCTCAGGGGATCAACAATGTACATCTCTTGGTATCTCATATTCATATTCCACATTAAATCCAAATTTCATAATTCATTGGCATTTATAGATCATTGTACAAAATACAATAATGGTGAGGCGTTCACAATTTACAATTTCATAAAGTTTTATAAATATAGACATAATAATAATAAAAAACCTTTAAAAATCATAACAAACGAGATGAAAAACATTTTTAATATTAAGTGGGACTATCAAATATATCATTGTTAATACCTTTATTTTATTTGATATGTCTATTAAGAATCATTGTCCAAAATAAACAACCCAAGATTAATGACAAGGGTAAAACCAAATGAGAGAAGTTGTGAAAATTTTAATAAGGCCATTTCACTTTAGTGTTGACATGTCTCCTCAAGGTAATGTTGCTCTTAGTTAATACATTGATATATCAAAACTCAATAGCTCCATGTCAATTTTATTTTTATTTCCTCAATATAAATGTGACATTAGTGTGTGTCATAGATGGATTACCCATCAAAAGTTAAATAAGATTAATTGTGGAGGTGAAATTAAAAAAGGAAAGCTTTTATAGTTTTATTTTTCTATTCCACCCCCTCATTGATACCTAGACCTAATTAACATAATGTAAAATGTTATATTATAACCTTTATACTTTCTTAAGCATCAAAACATTGAGCAAGGCTAAAGGTATATGGTGGTTCTTTCATCTATAGGGTTGTGGTGGACATAGTTGTGATATGTGGCTAGACTTACATATTACTATGGATATAAGTCCAATAATCCACCAAAGAGGAAAATGAGAGCTAGTTAAGATAGTGCCTACAATTCCACTAACAGGTCTCTCATCAACTTTCGAATGTGATAAACAACTTAAGTGCTTGGATACTAAAAACACTAGTCAACTCACAAGCATAACAAAAAATAGGCATGGTAGGACTAGTTAAGCAATGACATAATCTAATGGAAATTATATCATAACCATGTGATGGTGATCAAATGCAAATGGTAAGTTATGAGTCATTGACCAAGGTCATTTTACTCCAATGTTGACATGCGACTTCTTTCCAAAATTCAATATAGAAAAAATGTAGAATTTATAATTAAAGTCTTCAACATAGAAAAAATAAAAGGGTGTAGGACTTAAAATTGGGGACTATGAATAAAATCAAAATCAAAACCTATAGACTTGAACAAATAGTAGGTTTAAATAATATACAATATTTGTAGGGTAACTCTCCATGAGTAGAGTGGCTAAAGTAATATTATGAACCAAGACCAATCCATAATATACATAAAGAGAGGTTCCTCGACAAAAGAAAAATATAAACATAGATATCATTATGAAGTCTTAACATGAGAAAAACATTTATGAAAAAGGAGACTTAAACCAAACCAAATATACTTAAATTTTCATGGGCACAACCAAAGGTCTTCAAGTGCATCATCAACACAATTAATAGACATCATGGTCTACACTTTAAATGCAAAGGGACCATAGACAAAAGCACAAAGTTAAAGCATTGATCATAAGAATTCAATAAAAGGGGGTGTGATCCTAAATGTTTATCCTATTCTAAATATGCAAAACAACTATTATGCAATAAGGAAAAACACAAAAGAGACATCAAAGATTAGCCTAAGGAATTGATAACACAAAGAAATAAGATAAAAATATAGCAAATGATTATACCTTCTTTGTGCGGTTGAAATCCCTTGATTGGCCCTTGATTTTCAAATGCTTGTGTGCTCCTTGGATGGCTATGGAGATGGCTAAATGCAAGTTAAATGCAAATGCTAGAGACTAAGTTGCTTGACTAAATGGCTAAGATAATGCTTGCAAATTGAGTGAGCAATTTGGTAGCATAAGGGTGCAAATGGCTAAGTGTTTTTCTTTGCATTCAAAGAGGGGGGTATTGATAGAAAATTTTGAATTCTCTAGAGAATTCAACGATTGAGATTAAGCCACCAAGGCCAAGATGAAGGGCTATGGTGAGTTGAGGACTCACAAGCCCTCATATCTTGACATGTGGAGGGTGAAGTGGCCTAGGATGTGATGATGTGTAAGTGAGGTGGAAGGAAATGTTATGTGTAAGGACATGTACCTTGGAAGTACATTTGGAGATGAGAAGATTCCTTGGAGGAATAAATGTGAATTAAAAATTCACATGCTTGGAAGAATCTCGTGGACAAGACAAGGTTCCAAAAAGGAAAGCACTTGTCCACATGTGACTTGATGTGACAAGTCAAAGATTCTAGAAGATGCATGGGCAAAGGGGATTCTAGGAGGAATAAAATGTGAATTAAAAATTCACATTGGGAAGAGAGAAGTCTTGGATGAATAAAAATGAATTAAAAATTCCTTGGGGGATGGGGAGAGCTGACCAAGGTACTAATTAGACTTAACTAATCAGTAATTAGAAGATAATTAGAGGGTAATGAGGATTAGAAGCCAACTTGCAAAAAGTTGGAGGATGTGACACATCCTAATCAAGGATTAGGCATGTGCACATCCCTAGTGAAGAGATTAGGATGTGGGTTAGGATTAAGAAAAAGATGTGACGTGAGGAATTAAATAAATGTCATATTTATTTAATTCCTTTGATAAAAGGGGGGATTGAAGAGTAAGGTATTTAATTATTTAACTAGATACCTTAGGGATTAGAAGAACCTTAGAAGGTATTAATTAAATAATAGTGATATTACTTAATTAATACAAATAAGAAGATGTTTAGACGAAAAGGGATAAATTTTGACAAATGAAAGTGTCCAAATTTATGTGTCTACAGGGGGTTCTTAGCTTGATAGAATGATGGTGTGGTATGCAATCTAAACAATATTACTAATATTATCATTACCATTATAATTATCATGTATTATTTCTCCTCTTCCAATTCCTTGTATTTGTTAAGTGTAACCAATTGAAGGGGACATATATTGTTGCTAATTATTTTCATGAATGATATTTCAAATAAGGACTTGTGCTAGACTCGCCAACATATGTAGATGATGTTTTAGTACATTAATTTCCTAAATCACATAAAGATCTCACATGCTCACATCATATAGAGATTAGCCATATTATATGCCTAAAACACATGAAGATTTATCACATTGTTCCTTTGCATGGAGATTCATCATTTTACATGCCTACATTATCTAGATATTAATTGCATAAATATCTCATATCATGGAGAATGATCATATAAACACAAATACTTATTGCATTGCCATATTGAGTGGAATTTTATTACATGGCTACATCACATAGACCCACATCACATTATCACAACAATTTTAAGTAGCTCCTAATTCATATATAGTTTTAACAACTCATAGTTTTTTCTTATTAAATAATTATGAGGTAGGAGCTACTTGTTGCATTTAAATTTTCTATTTTATAGGTTTCAATGGGGTGCTTATACCACTAAAAGTAAAATAAGAATTATTGTGTCCTTTATGAATGTTTGTATATTTAATTTATATGCCAATTGAGAATGTTCATATACTTTGAAATGTATTCTTATGCTAGATTCACATTCACATTAAAGTGGGGGAAAATATAATGGTGAAATGAGCATACCCATGCCATTTTCCATTAAGTTTTATGCCCATATTGGTAGAATATCTTAAATACAATAACATATCCACAAGTGACATACTCTTGTGCTTAGTCTAGCTCATGACTTGATTCCTATCCATTTTCATTTATCCTTACCCATCCTTATTCTATTAGATGTTATGAACTGACTTCACACATTCTTGTGCAAAATGTTATGTCAATATTTATTGATATTGAAAGTATAAATAATTTAATCAAGGAATACAAGGAAACTACAAAATAAGTAGAGCACGATTCAATTTCTAAGGGAATCAAGGAATCAACTATCTAATCATTGTCATCAAGGAATCAAATATCAAATACCACCTTGATAGTTTTAGATAGTAGGAAGGAAAAGGTGAACAACTTTTCATATGCATATTCTATCATATCATTTTTATGTGGAATAGATAAAAAAATATGCGATTGATTAGATCAACTATATTTATGATTGATCTCACAACACTTGAAATTGAATTGATTAGATATTTTTGAGATAATACATTCTATGAGACAATACCTTTTATGATACTATCATTAGATGAAGGAGATTGAATTTTGTACTATGTTGAATTAATTTTGTGCACCGTCAACATCATTATTTCATCATCAAATTTAAAGAAAGTAGACCTACCCATCATATTTTTTATGTATTTATTATAATTATGTATACCAACTCTAATATCTAAGTTAATTGTACTTATTATTTTTATCTATTTAATCAACACATAATTTTATGTAAAGTATTAAAAGCTCTTTTTATTTCTATAACATTTGAACACATTGTATTATACCCTTAATTATCTATATAAAAAGCTTATATGTGTGTGTGTCTATATATGCATATATAATCATGACTACAACTATAAAATTCAATCCTAAACATTAATCAAAATTTATTTCTACACAAATTTCTAGCAAAACTTATTTAATTGCAATACAAATAATTTGCATTTAGTTTGTGCCTAATTTGGGGTAAAATTTTATTGCATTTATATAGCTACATATGACATAGTTTTATGGATGGTTAGGTCCACATAACTATCCTTGCTTGCACCTAGCCCTATGCTCATTTCTTATTGCTTTGATTATGTGCACACAATCCTAGTCAAATTAACTTATATCGCTTATTTTAATAATTAATCCAATCCTAATCCATTATCCAACCCTCTTAGATAATGATCCAACTTGGCTATTTGACCTAGGTTATCCTTGCATCAGGGAGCGTGTCCTCATAGTTGTGATCTTAATCTCTTTAAATGTAAAATCAAAATCAAACATGTTAATGGGCTAACCTCCCTTTACACTTTTGTCCAAAGCCAACTATTCAAAATCATAGCAATTTGGTGTTATGTTTACGTGTCAAAAAGACTTGCATTCATTTTAACACACACAAAGATATCTTGGAGCACATGGATAATCAACAAGAATCATTCACATTTGCATCCTATTTCTAAAAATAAAATAAAATTGTCGAACACTCATCCTAGTGCACACGAATTGCCTAGCAAACATTCTAGATTTCATATGTATTTTTGAGGCATACTATTTGTTAAGGTATTTTAAATACCACCAACTTAGACAAAAAAAAACCTTGAGAGAGCAAAAGATGATATCATTATCTAGTAGTCTATTTCTTAAGGATCTATAGGATAGAATTAAAAAACCATCAAAGATCAAGTTTAAGAGTACAAAGTCAATTCACAACTAAAAACTAGATCCATAACAACAAAGTTGACTTAACATCAGATAGAGAAGAATATTTTGATTATGATTAATGGACACAACTCTCTAAGAAACTTCTATATTTTAAGACACATAAATTTCACTATCCCCATTAATTATTAATTTATGTACATTCTTTAATCGCAAAGCTAAGTAATTTGCCTACGTATTTATTACTATTTATATAATAATTGCACTTTTCCATCTAATATAACATAATTTAATCTACTCAACTCTAACAACTTATTTAATCTAAATTGATTTGTACTTAATTATTTTCTTTAATTAATCGACCTAAATTAACACTAAAAAAAATTCCTTTTCACCAATGTAAAATTAATTACATTTTCTAAATTAAAAAATAAACTTGTGAAAGTTAAGAGTAAGAGTTGAATTAAAACTTGAGCAAAGGCATTTTTAGAGGTGCTGATATTGCCACGTGTATGGGACGGTGAAAAGTGGATAAGTTGGATGTCTCTTTAGTTTACCAAACGGCTTAGTCACCACTATTTTTAGAGCAACTTGACATTAAATGCAATTTTGATGTAGGTCGGAATAATTAATTAATGACATACTGGTAGATGCCCTGCTTCCGCGCATCACATTTCCTATTATGTTCTTCAAACTTTTAGAAAAGAAATGGACATTATTTTTGTTATTTATACTTAATTAATGTACATACTTTTACACATAATTGATGTACATATTTACATACTTTTACACATAATTGATGTACATATTTTTGTAATGCTGAAAATTGAATTTAATGTTGTTGTTTTAAAAAAAAAAAAAAAAAAATTAATGTTTTGGATTCATTTTTATTATAATATCTAAAATGTAATGAGTTCATAAGTGATATTTTTGTATCAATTGAACTTGTGTCGTCACTTGTTTTTAGTGTTGGTCTCAAACTCTAGATCTCACATCACCACTCTAGATCAAGTTTGCAAGTAGAATTGATCTAGGTCATTTTCTTAATTGTAGATCTAAACCTTGAACTTTCGTAGTTCATAATTCAAATTTACACCTTGTCATTGTAAGAATTTTGAGGTTTTACTACTCAAACTAGATATCAAATGTAGAAACCCATGTAATATGCAACCCTGTTTGCCTTTGTTTTTTTTTGTTTTGATGAATGTTTTGTGATATATTTGCAATGTTTGATACAACAATATAATGCAGTAAAAAAGAAGATATTGCAATAATATTTTCAACTCAAAAACTAAACATTACATAGGGAATACATAGCTGAAAATTCTAGATTTGTATATCAGCTTAGATAGCTGGTATTTTTTGCAAATTATTGACAACCTAGTTCATAAAATATCCCCTATTAACTAAAACAACAATACCCAAAAAAAATGATAGTTACAAATCATGAACTCATAGGTGACATATGCCTTGAAACCCTCTTAAAATGGATGTCAGCTACAAGTAACACCTTCAATAGAAGAAAAGATGTCAACACAGTGCTCTCCAGCCCTATCTTGCCACGATAGAAGAGGTATTTGTAGTAATAGTAGTCTAAACCTCCACGTCAACTCAACTATAGGAAACCCTTCAATTCCAATATTTGCAATATTAACAATCTCCAAATCCCACGTCCAAATCAGCAAGGATTGACTTAACCATCAGCAAGTAAATCCTACCAATTCAATCAATATATCTTCCAATTTCTTGTTGATTCCTTAGAACCTTGAATATTAAATCTCCCATGTAATTCGGTGAAGCATAAGCACAACCTCTAAATGAAGTTGTTTGCAAGCTAGCTTAAGCTAGCTTGGGAGATCTTTCACTCCTGCATCAAGCTATTCTTCCCGAGGGATTTCGTCCTCAAAAACTAAGTGTTTTTGAACTCTCCAGTCTCCTACAAAAACCCTTATCAAAATAATCTTCTTCAACATGAATGAATGTGCAAATGAGCTCCAAATGGATTTTTATAACTCACATGCCCTAATTTGCATTTGAGTTATATTTCATTTAATTTACTTTTTTCTCACCTTAAAACTCCCTTTTTAATTTGCACTTAACTTTATATTATAAAGTGCACTTTAAAAACATTTATATCCCACTTTTAATAAAATCCTTTAATATATTATAATAACTTATATAGTTAATTAATTTAAATGAACTTTATAATTAATGTTATTAAAATCAAATACATAGGACCATTGAATACCAAAATATCTCCAAGATATAAATATGTCATCACGCCCAAAACAGTAACATTGCCAACTGACCATACTAGTGATTTACTATAAATAGTAAGTATAGACAGAATGTCCATGTGACACAAAAAATAGTATGGTTAAAATGACTAAATAGCTTCTACGAACTCCTTGGCAAACACTAGGTTGGGAAAACACTGACTGAGCTCAAAAAGGGTAGACTACTGGATACCCGTAATTGAGGAGCTTTGACTTTTTTAACAGGGGTACCCTTGCCAAGAATGGTTATCTTCATAGGGGTACATCCAAGGCCAAGATTCTTTAGGTGCTTGTCAGAAATGATAGGTTCTAATAGGCCATTGTCATTTTTCCTGAGCTTCTCGTTTTTGTTGTAGCCCCAGTTAAACATTAGATGTAGTCCTTTGTTATCATCTTCCATGGGAAGATCAGGTACGGGTCTTTCATCTTCATATAACAGGCTTGATACATCTTTCTCGTCTACCACCTCTTTGCTTAAGTCCCCCCACTTTTTGAAGGTGGTAGGTTATGCTTTGAAGGTCTGAGATGTTGTGTCGATTGGCTATGGTTTCCCATGAGATCTAGGAGATTGGGGTAACTCTCCCACCACAAAGGCCCTCTTTTTCATTTTATAATCTCCACACCCATTATCTTGGATTATAACCTTAACATCTAGGATGTTTTGAATGGAAGGTGTCTTTGTCTTAGAAGTGGAGTCTAAGGTAGATGGGTCAACATAAGGGGATGTGGATCCCTCATCATTTTTCAAGACTTGGGGGATCTTATAATACTTGGCCTCCAGATTTTTGTAATAATAGAACAGTATGGGGTTACCATGGATTGTGACTTCTTGGTTTTGATAAGGGAATTTGACACATTGGTAAAGGATATTGGTTTTGATATTGGAGTCGCTATGGATCGTGACTTCTTGGAAAGTGGAGGATATTGTAGGGGAGTTCAAGGTCAAGGACCTGGTAAGTAGTCTCCATGATTGTTGGCCCTACTTAGATAGGGAGTTGAATGGTGCCTTGAGACACCCGTTCTTGATCATTATAAGCTCTGATAGTGGATTGCCATCCTTGTAAGAAAGCTGCAAATGTTTCTCCCTTGGCTTGTTTTAGGCCAGATAATTCTTCTAGGCTCACTTCCACGCCTAAATTAAATGAATAATTTTGGATGAACAAGTCCACAATTTCTTGGAAACTTTTTAATGCCAGGGCGATGCGAGAGAACCATTCCATTGCAAGACCAGCCAAGCTTTGAGGGAAGATTCCAGGGAAAATTTTAAGAAACCCCCCCCCCCCTCAACGAAGGTGTAAAATCCTAGTGAATCTTGTATACTTCCCGATAAAAATATTAATTATAGTGGCGAATTTTTTCGGTTTTCATGAAAAAAAAAATGTCCATTGGCGAATCTTTTCTAATCGCTAGAAGCCTGTTGAAAATCCTAGCAAAATGCAATTTTTTTAAAGCCACTAAATTTTTTCTATTGGTGATTAAAATCTATTTTCAAACCAATAAAATATTTCGATTGGCAAATTAAACCTATTTTCAAACTAGAAAAAATATTTTTGTTGGCAATTAAAACTTTTTTTCAAACTAAAAAACAAAATTCATTGGCAAATTAAACCTATTTTCAAATGATTAAGAAAAAAACATTAGCGATTTAAACATAATATCAAACTAAAAAAAAAAATGCAGTGGCGAAGTGTCAATGCAAATTTTCCTAACCTTAGTTGCAAGTCTTTCTTGGTCATCTTTCTAGTCGATGGGTCGGAGGTTTGGAAAACTTTGAAACTTTAGACTTTGGTTCTAAGGTTCCAAGTTTTAGCGACCACGCGACATTATGGACCATGACCATTCAATGAATTTTTGATGGACGGTTGTAGTTGCATTCTGGAAGCATATCTCTCAAGTACTAGATATGCGATTTGAAACCTCCAAAATTACACTAGAACCATTAGATTTTCAGAAATCAATGGTTGAAATTTTATTAATTATTTAGGTCTTCAGTCATCTTGCTCTTGTTTACCATTTAATATTACCTAAGTCAAACGAAAATATTTTATGACAAAGCCTTAAATCTTAACTCTTTAATCCTAAGGATCGAGTCTCGTCAACCTAGCGATGTCCCCATTTTAAATTATGCACGTGCATAAAGTTTGTTTTAAAAGAGGGACCGTTCAATGAATTTTCAATGGACAGCTATAGATGCATTCCGGAAGTAAATCCTTGAAGTACTAGACTTGCGAACTGAAACCCCCGGAATAACAATAGAACCATTAGATTTTCAAAAATCAATGGTTGAGATTTTATTAATGATTGGTTTTAGAAATCAACATATAGTTCCGATCATAAGTGAGCAAAATTTATTGTGACTTATTAGCTAGGACATTGATAATCATTAAGGTAAAATGAGACATTTAATTCTCTCTTTTCAATGCATCGAAGTACTCTACCTTTCATTTATTCTATTGAAATTCTCAATTTGGCTATGGTACTGGGCGGCGGTGTGGATTAATACCATATGAATAGCCAAAGTGATTGATTGGATAGCTTTATATTGAAAACTGCACGATGTATTGTAGAATTGTAGATGATGATGTCAATAATCTAGTGATTTTGACAATCAACAACTTGTGTCGCACTGCCGATTTTGACAATTGATAGCTTGTCAGCTTGAGCTATAGTTTGCAACTTTGCATGTAGCCAGCTTGAGGTACCGATTAAGTTGGATTTTTGGTTTGCGGCTGCGCGAATAGTAATTATTACTAAGTAGTCAGTAGTAATTATACACAACCTCAGAGCTCACACGTGACACGTGTGAGGTGTACAAGGTACCAGGCTGGTAGTGGCACTTTTGGTAGCACTTTTGGCCCATAAATAAGGATAGTGAGCATAGCTAAAATCATTCGTTTAATTGTCATAAGGGTTTTCATTTTGTAGGGTTAATAACTTAATAAGGATTCAGGAAGAAGATGATGTGGTATTATTGGGGATGCTCTAAATTCTCCTGCCTCCAGTTATGTAGTTACAGAGTAAAAGACCGATTTCCTTCAAGTTCAGAATGGGTGGAATTGGAAAGAAGTTGATTTGGTTCACCTGACTTCTTAAACAGGTATAGAACCAGGATGAGGAGCTCTGATGGACATAAGTGCTATCCCAATGCATGGAGGCTGCAAGTAGAAGATGGGAGCAATTTTACTACCCCTCATCGTCTGCATGGTTTCCTAGGAAATTCCCATGCATTTAATTTCAGTGCTCATCTTCTGCATGGGAGCAGTTTTACTAGCCCTCATCTTCTACATCAGTCTGGTTCTAAAAGGGGCTAAGTACATTTTATATCTTCACGGCTCCCATTTCCCCAGTTTGATCGAGCCCCCTTTCCTCATTGCATTTATTTTTAGAGTGTATGGCTGACTCGACAAGTCCCATGTGTTTATTTTTAGAGCTCATAGTTGACCCGACAAGTTCCATTTATTTTCAGAGACACATGTATCACATTTACGTTTTCAACTTTTCACCAATGGTCCAGCAGAAGCTTGGCGCTTGCACTTACATTTGTATTTGTACTATGTAATAATGTGACACTATAATTCAGTTGTAATAAAATAAATGGTTGTGCTATTAATGTGACATTGTAATTCATTTTATTAAGTCCTTTGCAATTCAAGTGCTATTAATGGTTGTGCAATGTGTTATTAATGTGACATTGTAATTCATTTTATTAACGCCTTTGAAATGTTAAGTTTTCGGCTCCTTGGCCTTGATGTCAATCCTAGCGCATTAAACTTTAAAGAAAATTTAAAGCACATGTTTTATGTTTATTATTTATATCATAAATTACTCAACCGTTTGATGAACATTTGATGTATGGTTGTAGTTGCATTCCAAAATGAAATTTTAAACCTCCGAAATCATCCTATAACCATTAGATTAACAAAGATCAACGGTTTAGAATTTGCTATCAATGCAAGAGTAAATCATTTTTTTTAATGGCTTGTTTTAAATGCTACCAGCCATGTACATTGTACCACCTAATTGTGTATTGTGTAGTCCATAAGTAACGAGTAGATGTTTCGGTGTCATTCAGTTTGCTCATTGCAGTGCACCGCCCTGTTCTGGGTTCCACAATTCCACTTCCAACAAAGCCATTCCAGTAACCCAATTTCAAGCTTCAACGTAGTTTCAACTTCAAGAATCAAAATTCAAAATCCAGGTAAGTTAAAGAATTCTTGTGGCTACGTTTCATCGCTTGAAGTTAACGTTTCTTAAAATCTTATTTTGTCAAACTTTGAAGCTTAGGTTTAGGGTTAAGAGGCTTAAGAATTAAGAAAAAATAAGGACTAATAGGGAATTCACAAATTTCATATTGTTGATTGTATCAGCATGTCTACCACCAATACCACTAGAGAAATGTCGGATAAAATAATACATTATGCAAAATTGCTTGAAACCCCAAGTTTCACTGATGAATACCATGATATTTATGATCCTGAAACCTATGGTAAGTGTACCTCAGAACTTAGATTTTCATTTGAGAATAAGGCTGCAAAGAAAATGCAAGTTAATAGTATCAGTGCACTGTGGGTAACTGGATTGGGGTGCATGATATTACATGAGGTTTTCCCTTGCCCAAAATTTATCATGGTCTTTGCCCTAAATTATGATGATAACAAAAGAGTAATTGTTAATAAAGATAGCAAAGAAGAATTGTTAGCCATTAATGCAGAAGAACTTGGAAAAGTGTTGGCCTTGGGGTTTACAACCGAAGAATTTGGAAATGTCCACATTGACCTAGAAAAGCTTGCTAGTGATTATGAAGCAGTGGATGAAATGGAGAAAAATTATTTCTTAAATAGAATAGTTCAAGATAGAAACAAATTGAAAGGTGATCATAAGCCTCCTTATGATTTGGATATTTTTAAACCATGGGTTTAGGATACTATTTCCATGCTAGCATTTTTCCTCGGACTGGATAGCAATTTGGAAGTGGGTGCATGCCTCCTTGAAATGGTGTATAATATCCATTATGGTGTTCCATATGCCAAATATAATAGTATTGAGCACATTGTAGAATCCATGCATAAATATTTTTTAATGATTAAAGGAGGTTCCACCAAGACATTTAGGTTCACAACCTACTTGTGCTATCTTTTTCTATTCAAATTCAGAGGAATGTTTCAGAACAACAAGCTTCAGACTCATCCCTATGGTAATAGTAATCTTGAGCAAAAGAAAATGGCTCCAGTATATGAATGGACCACTATTATAAGGTTGCATGATTATCAAAGGAACTACAGTCATTTTGTAGACTACTTTTTGGCTCCATTGCATCAAGCAATTACAAATACTCAAATGCCTAGATTGCCTATGTCATGTAGAAATTGCATTCAACTAGGAAAAGAAATACAATTGGTTGATAGGTACTTATTGGAAGAATATACTATGCTAATATTTTATGGATCAGAAGTATAGCCATACAAACTTCCAATACATGTGACAGAAAGGGTTTTTGCTTTGGAATATGTAAGGCAGATGCAGAGTACTGATGAAAGAAACTTTACTAGTTAGGGGAAGAAGACCTTATTTCCTTCTTTACCTTTTTCATGTGAAGGGATGACATTCGAGAGAAATGCATTTAGTGTGGCACATGATCTTTTGAATTTTTTTTATTTTGATGTTATCTCTCACTGGCAATATGATCCATGTGACACCATTAAATCAATGATTGTGCTTAATAAGAATGTTGGAAGTAGAATTCAACATCAAAGTAAACCCTTGCTTGAAAACTTGAGAAACAAGGATTCTTGGGATGAGGTCAAAGTAGCAATGGAGAAAAGTGCTGCTAAGAATGGTATTTCTTTTGAACAATTGTTAGTAAAAATTATGGAATTTAATCGAAAGACAATTAGGAGGTACAAGAATTTTTTATGAAAAAATTCATAAACCATCTAGTAGAGTAAAAATGCCAAATTCTCTAGAGAAGGAAGTTACAGAAAAAAATTGGTCACGATAAAAAATTACTGCCTTTTGGTCTATGAGGAAGGACCTAGGTGATCCAAGAGCTCTTGTAGAGTATGGAGATAATGAAGAAGATCTTGAGTTTAGCAAATTATGGAATATAGAGCATCTGAATGAACTGCTGGAATTATGTGCCTCAATCTCACAGGCTGAAACATCTAAAAGAGCCAAGTCGGTGTGACATTCATTCTGTCTGGCCAACTAGTAGTTGGTTAACCTTGTGGAATTCTCAGGTCGCTGAGACCTTGATACTGTCTCGCCGAATTGAGCTATCACTATGACATGTTGGTTGCTGTGAAAGTTTTCAACTCTTACCACCCAAGTTGATCTCTTGTCGACGAGCTAATGTCTAAAGGTAATCAGGAAGACTTGTGGTGACATAAGTCTTCGGGGAGAGATTTGAACACTCGGTATGACTCATACCAACAAGAGATGTCTCACCGAATGGGGATACACTTGGAGTCATCGAAGTAACACAAATGTTTCAGTATGTAGTCTTATCAATATGGAGATGTCTCATCGACAGTGATACACAAGGAGTCATTGGAGTAACACATAAAGCTTCGACGTGAACTCTTGGCGACGGGTGTTGGTCTCACCAATGCTAAGGGATGTCTTTGGTATAACTCTTGTCGAAAGCAGTTCTCAGGGTGACTTGAAGACTTCGGTAAGAACTCTCAGTGATAGCGATAAGTCTTTCCGACGTTCATTTCGGTATGACTTGAAGGGCTCGGTGTAATCTCTTGGCGAAGAGCGATTGTTTCACCGAATGGAATACTGATGTCTAAGTGACTTGAGGACTTCGGTATGAAATCTCATCGAATGACGATGGTCTTGCTGAATATTGATACATGTGATGGATATAGGTATGATGTCTTGGAGACAAGGGGAAGCCTAAGCGATAGCTTGTGAACTCGGTGTAACGTCTTGCCGATGGTCAGGACTCTTGGTGATAATGATGATCTGGCTTTATGGCATCAGGGAGACACGGTTAGTGTCTCACCGACATGTGAATACGTTTTGAACGCCTTTGACCAAGTGATGACTATCCTATGTGGTGAGTCTACGACCAATTAGAGAATCTGAATGGGAACCATTGGAGGTTAGTCTGTTGAGGCAGTTTTGTGTGGAAGTTCAATAGACCAGTGACAACATGAATATATTCTGGAATTGCAGGTGATGTTTGGTTCGATGATTTGTTCGACGGATGGATGATTGATGAACTGTAGATGAATTGGTCAATGTGTATCAGTGTGAATTCAATTGAGAGTGCATTGTAACTGGAGTGTTCTGTAGCAAGGTTGATCATTGAATCTGCTACTGTAATTGACATCAAAAAGATAAGTCTGATCTTTGTATGTAATTTCTATTACTGTAATACAAAGGGGCTTTTCTTGGTGTGGTGGGTTTTTTCTCCTGTAAGGGTTTTCCCACATAAATCTGGTGTTCATTTATGTATGTTATATTCTTTGTTTCTGTTATTTGTTTGAAGTGTATCTTAATTGGACTGTAATTGAAAATTTAAAAGTATCTCTGCATTCTTCCCTGAGGTTTTGACATTAGGAGAGTTAGTTCCGCACCTTAGCTTTCCTTACATGAACAAGAAGATGAAGAAAGTGATGATGATAGGCAAGAAGAAAACCATGTCAATTTCAAACTTGGTTTAAGTGAGGCCACAAAAGAAGCATTTACTGCAAGAGCAGCCATAGCTGAAAAAATGGGTTATGAAGGTGGTCCTTTGGGGTCCCAAACACAAGGCCCTTGGATGGTAATAAATGTAGAGCATAGAAAACCAGTTGATAAATCTAGCCTTGGGTTTGGAGGTGAAAAAAGTAGACCTAGGGTATACAAGTCAATTTGTTAGAGCTTCAAGTTCAAATCCTCATCCTCATGGTTAGACACAATCACAACTAGGACATGACCATGGTGGAGGGCTTAGTGCAACAGGCACTGCCTCTGGTGGCGATGGTATGGGTAGTAGTAATAGTAGTGGTCAACATGTGCTACAAAAAAAAAATACACACACGAGGACAACACAATATACCACAGAAACACCAGGCGATCAAGGCATATAGAAGAGGCAAAGGATTTTGACAGGTCCAACTCAAAGTCACACTACTAGTGGATCCACCACAAAGGAGTTATTTCCAGGAACTCCCCCAATGCCAGTTAGTTTGGTTGCAACATCATTAGCAACTGCAAGTACTCCTATTCCTTCGCCATTCAAGCATTCCATTGTTCCTACATCCCCAGGTTTTGATTACATCGAAGAGTTTAAAAAGAAATCAGAATTGAATAAAAAAAGAAAAGAAGCAATTGATGGAGAGTGTGTCTGCTCTAACTTCAGATCCTACAACAACCATGGTATTACCCACATTTGACACAAGTAAATAAATCATGGAGTACACATTTCTTGTTCCCACAGTTCAAAACAGACCATCAAATCAGATGGCTCCATCTGAATTCCAGGTGAACAATTTTCAATTGGATTTTTCTTTACTCAGAGATACTGACAAAATTAATGTATCAAAGAAGAATAATGAATTGGTGTACACATCATTGTTGAAGCAAGATAGAGAGAAAAAAAGGTTGCAGACTCAAATTGAAAAGTTATAGGTAGACCTAGCAAATGAGAAAGCAAAGAGGAAAGCAGCAGATAACAAGAGCAATGAATTAGAAAAAAGAATTAAAAATTCTGCCTCTACATTAACAAGCAAAGAGGATAAGCAAAATGAGATTAAGACTATAGTGAATGAACTGAAGAAAAGGCTAGATGAGAGCAACAAGAAATATGATGAGGAAAAATCCACTTCAGAAAAATTAAGACTAAGCATTGCAAATGGAAATGTACAGTGGGAACAAAAATTGGAGGAGAGAAAAATAAATGAAAGATTGGAGGCAGTGTTGATGGAAGCAAAAAATGAAATTAAGTCTTGTCAAAATAAGTTATCTTCATTTTGTAGAGAAACAATGAGGCATATGAAACAAAAGATCTGGGATGAAATAATGCAGGGGATTGATCATTTGTTTGACATGTTTCAATTGATTGATGCTATCAGACAACATCATAAGAAGCTCAACAAATATTTAATGGAGAACAAAAATGTGTTGGCATTAGAGAAATCAGCAAATCAAATTCAACAAACGGTCTACAAATCTAGTGAAAATGCTTTGAAACCAAAAGGGATTACTAATCGGCTTGCTACATCAATGATGTCATTTGTCATTGAAAAGTGTTTGAGAATGCGTGAAATAGAGAAATATTTGCATTTGGCTGCAGAAAAGATGAAGAAGGTGGATGAAATGTTAAGGAACTTCATAGAGCTTGGTTTACCAGAGGCTTTTGACACAAATGACTGATTCGTTGGATGGAATGATTTCAGAAAGAAGATAGAGGATGCAAGGAAGGTTGATTTGGACCAGTTTCCTTAGAACCTAGATGTGGTGACCTATTTGGATTCCATCAAACCATTGCTAACCCTGAATGCAAAATTGAATGAAGAATCCAAGATAGGTTCCAATTTGAATCATGAATTGTTAACAAATCTTCAAGTCAAACAACATCAGTTAGAACAAATGACAATTCCAACACCTGAAGAGTGGAAGTTGTTAGAAAAGGTGATGCAGTCATTTAACTTTTGATAATATGAGTTTCCAAGTTCCAACTCAGCTCTGTGCAAAGTTGTCTTTAAGTATTTTCCATTTCCAATGTCTCTATGTATTCCTTCATGTGATACAGTGATAATCAATTTAAAAGCTCAAATTCAAACCTCAGTAATGTGTTGATGTTCAATTATTTGTATTATTTATTATATCATTTGAAGAAAAAGTCTGGTAGTGGTTTCAACTTCTAGATACACTTGTTATTATGTTCATTGTTGTATATGCTACTAATACTATTGTTAATATGTTATTAATCTAATAAGCATTGAGTTGAGTGATGAATCGCTGAGCACATGCTCAAGTTTTACTTTTAACACAATTAAAATATAGACTATAAGGTGATTTTAATTCCAGGCATCCATAATCTTAGTGAAATTGCATTACAATTCACACATCAATACTCAGTCTCCATGACTACTTAGCATATCCACTAAAAATTTATATGAATTCATGTCGTGGATTATCTATTATTGGAATTGGAATGATGGATTTTTGGTTAGTTTCATTGCTATTATGTTTTGGTGAAGAGAGCGGTTTTGGTGCTTTTCCTAACCTTAGTCACTAGCCCTCTGAGTTTTATAACCTTGTCGCGGAGCTCTAATTTTTCACAACTCCCCTATTCCCCAACATGGTTGATGGTTCACTTTTTTGAGTTGCAAGTCTTTCTTGGTCATCTCTCTACTCGGTGGGTCGGAGGCTTGGAAAACTTTGAAACTTCAGACTTTGGTTCTAAAGTTCCAAGTTTCAGCGACCACGTGACATTATGGACTTATCTTGCCTTTCAAAGGCACCATCATCTGACATCTCATTGAATGCTATGTACGGGCTAAACTTGAGTTGTCTTTTCAGGAATTTCTAAAAGCATGCTATGTACAAACCAATGTAAAATATAAAATACAATATAAAATATAAAATATCATAATTTCGTGGAATACAACATAAAATATCATCAACTACAGTTTGACTTTGGAATATGATTCATGAAGTGCAATATAAAATAAAATATTGATCATGAAGTGCAATGATTCACAATTTCATTGAATACAATATAAAATATCATCAACTACGATATGGAATAATGGAATCTGATCCTGGGATCCATAAAGTGCAATATAAATACCTAAAAGCTGCTAATTATCTTGAATCTCTTTCATTTCCCAAACGGATTGGGGGTCCTCAATCTGACGTTCATCATCAGATAAAGTAAAAGAGTCATCTTGAATTTGATTCCAAGTCTGCTCTTCATTTTCTTTAGACTGTGTCTCAAATTCAACATTCATTGTGTCATTTTTGTCAATGTCAGTTGTTTGAGTCCCATTGCCACTACCAATGCCACCAGTACCAGCCTTTGGAATTGGAGTGTTGCACAACCCGACCCCTCTTCTTTTACATGTGGACCTCCAGATTGCGAGTGCCCTTTCAAAAGGAAATTTTTTGACATTATACGCAGTTCCTTTCATCCTCAAGCAATTTTCCAAATTCTTGTCTAGTTTGTTTCTTAACTTTGATTTCAAAAACCCCAATGTACCGAAAATTCTCTCATCCTCCACCAACCCCAATATCATTGTTTGACATAAATCAACAAGTTTGAAATATTCTGATATCAAACCACACAATATTTCACTCTGACCTAAGCTTGTCCAAACCTTTTTTATTGATCTTGGTTCAAAGGCCTTGTCCTTTCCCATGGATTTATACTGGTCCCTCATAGCTGTTGCAAAACTCCCACATTGTTTTCTAATCTTAGCTCCATCTAATATTCCTTCTATTTTCTACTCATTGTATGTTACAGTTTTCAAAAATTGTCCGATCAATATTTTTACCTGAGCATGAAAAAATGTGGGGTTATCTCAGTTTTCCCAAAATTGAGGATACATAATACTCATGGCTTCAAGTATTTCATGTCAAGGGAATCTTCCATGAATCTCTGAGGAAAGATATTTTGCAATTTCCTTCAAATTATCACCAACAGATTTAACAATGCCTTGAAAATCCTCCTAGTTAACAGCTACTTCTCTCCTAGAGCACCTAGCTATCTTACATTGGTACATTTGTATCTCATATCCACATACACAGATGCATAATTTCCCGCTTGCATTAAACTATAAATAATTATCAGGATCATTCAAATCATTAATTTTTTGCCACATGAAATAATTTGGGCCATCTGGTGTTAGATCTAGATATAAATGATCGAGGGCCAAGCGTGTAAGTTTACGTAGATTGGCATATTCATTAATATACATAGTTCTATCTTAGGCTTTCTTCACAAGCTCGTTCATCACATCAAGCATGGGGAGAAGACTAGTTAAAGTCAAGAGTGTCTCTATATCACTTAACCTATGTAAGAGGTCAAGAGCATTGTCTACTGTGTTGTGATGCTCGTACATCACTCCAATCAAAGATTGATATTCTAAAAGAATTTGTTGTGTTGGTCCATGCAGGGAGATCCATATGGTATCGACATCCTTGAGAAGCTTGTTTCTTGGTGTTATTCCCTCAACAAAATTATTTTGAAATTATGTTAAACGTTTAGGACTTTGGCAGAAGTATGCATGGATCTCGCAGACTATATTTTTGACTTTTGATACTGTAGGAAACTTGCTAACAATTTTGAATGCTAAATTCATTATGTGGGCCATGCAGTGAATGCCAAGCATGTATGGTGCACAAGTAGTTTGTAACTTTGTGCAAACACCAGTCCTTTGACCTTGCATCACTGTAGCTCCATCAGCTCCTACACACACCAATTTTTTTGCAATTTTCAACTCATCCATACCTGCAATTTCATTCAAAGATCTTTTTACTAGTTCAAATATACTTTGCATTGTTGAACTATTCTTCATTTTATGAACACATAGAAGATGAGCTTGGAAAACATGTTGTTGTACAGTATACAAATGCATACAGACCCAAGAAGTATTGTCTACCACAGTAACTTCATCTAAAGATAATGCAATGAAATTTGACTCTTTTACTTTATCCTTTAATTCTTCCTTTTCCACTACAGCAAGACAGTTTGCCCAATCCCATCCAGCGTTTACTGACCAATGTGACAAGGGATAATGAGGAACATTCAAATAATATAATAAACCAGAATATTCAGGGTAGTCTATCATAGGATTCCCTCTGGACAAAATATGAAAAACAACACTCATCTGAACAGTTTTTGACAGATTTTCTTCCTTCCATTTCTTTTCCAAATTGAGCCTCAAGTGTACCTTTACATGCAGCAATGTTCACCATTCTTTTTTCATGCTCTTCATAATCCACAACATACTTAACATGAAGGCATTCTTCCTTTGATTTCCATCGTACGACTGATTCTTCCTTTTCGTTTATTATTTGTTTTTCATAAAATTTACCGATATGATTTTCTATAGTGTCAATCTTTAGCTGCAATGTCTTGGCTCTTCCACATTTCCAAATACAAATCTTACATTTAGCCAATGTTGCCTTTTCAATATCGTTTGCATTTCCAATCCCCACTGGTACCATGAATGGGTATTTTGACAACCAACCAAGTTGAAAACTCCTTGTCATTTCCCACTTGCGCCCCCTTTTTGGTTTATTTTTCCTTTTCTTGTTACCAACATCATCATCCTCATCCAAGTCCAATATCTCATTCTGGCTAACCGGGCCCAGGGTATCACTTGGAACATCTTCTGCAGTATTGCTATCCTGATTTGATACAGTTTGATTTAAATCAATCACAATCTCAACTTGACCTTCCGGTGGTGGTGAGGTATTGGGAATGCTACCAATATTTGGTGGAACAGTTGATGATGTAGCTCCATCTTGACCTGATGAATCAGAAGCTTTGGAAATTGCAAAGTAAGACTGTATGGTACGTCTAAGTTTTGGGCATTTTGATGGCCTCCCAATCTGTTCACCACCCTGAGGAGCGGCAAGAGTCTATTTACCACCCTGAGGAGTGGCAGGAGTCTCAGGAGCAGTAGGAGCCTTACCACCCTGAGGAGCGGAAGTAGTCTAAGAAGCAGTAGGAGTCTCTCCACCACCCTCAAGAGCGGTAGGAGCCTTACCACCCTAAGGATCGGAAGGAGTCTGAGAAGCGTCAGGAGTCTCTTCACCACCTTGAGGAGCGGCAAGAGCCTTACCCTTGTTGCTCGAGTCGCTCGACATATTGATCTCTGATTCGCTCGACATATTCATCTCTCACTTCAAATAAAAACTGGAAAAAAATGTCTTCTTGTTTAAGGACAAAGAATAATAATATAGATCCCATTACCTACTCAATATCATCTTTAAGACTGAAGCAAGAATGGAAAAGAGATAAAGAAAACTTATTATTATAACTAATAACACTATGAAGAAATGATCACTCACCTTTAAGTCTACATTTTTGGCTTTGACTGACTTTCAAATAAATGACACTTTCGATTGTATTTATTTATGTTCATGGAATAGATTAATAATAAATCACATATCAAATTCAATACCATGGAATACAATATAAAAATTGTCTTTTCCTAAACTTAGTCGCTAGTCCTCATAGTTATATAACCTTGTCACGGAGTTCTAAATTTTCATAACTACGCAATTCCCCGACTTGGTTGATGGTTCACTTTGTTGAGTTGCAAGTCTTTCTTGGTCATCTTTCTACTCGGTGGTTCGGAGGTTTTGAAACTTTAGAGTTTGGTTCCAACTTATAAGGTTCACTTTGTTGAAGCAAGAATGGAAAAGAGATAAAGAAAACTTATTATTATAACTAATAACACTATGAAGAAATGATCACTCACCTTTTAAGTCTACATTTTTCAGCTTTCACTGACTTCTGAAAGGAGAAGTAGAACCTCAGAACCAAACAAAATGTGTAAGAATAAATGACACTTTCAATTCTATTTATATCAATCCATGATTCCATATTTGGTGAATTTTGCAAGATTTTTAAATGGCATATTAAAAATTTGGCAAATCCCGCATGCTTATACAACGATACATTATAATTTTCAAGGCGAAATGTGTCCTCAAATGTTATTATTTTTTAATGTTATTGGCAAAATAGGTCCTCATGAGAAATTTTTTATAAATTTTAATTGGCGAAATAGGTCTTCACAAGCAACTATTTGTAAATTTTAACTGGCGAAATGGGTCCTGATACAATGTTGTTTTAATAGTATTAGCGAATATGTAGGTGTTTTATTAAATGCTTTCAGGATTCCAATCAAAAATATTAGTTGGTCCAATTGAAACAGGTAGTTTGACAATGGTGAATTTGTTGCTTAAATATGCCTCATAAAAAAACTCATTGGCGAATGGACATGCATTGGACCTATACTTCATAAAATCTAGGCAATTTGGACACCCTGTTTAGAGCAAGAATTCGCGAATTTTGACTTGGCCGATTCCTAGAATTCACTAATTGGTGAAGATTCGCCACTAAAGTTTTCCCTGGAAGAGTCACATTAGATATGAATCGTCGTATGCGACTTCCATACAGTGTATGTGGAATTCCCTAATGTGATATTCAAGATTTCCATTCCCTCGGTATTTATCGAATTTTGGTATTTCAAAGCCTGGTGGAAATGGAACCATTGAAATGCTTCTATAAAATGGATAGGGACACAAATTCCCTTGTGATTTTTTAACCTTTTCAGATTGGATGTCTTATATCAGTTGTGAAAGCAATTTGACTTGTGTGGTGAGGTCGTTTTGTGGATCAGGTAGTGAGATGTAAGTGTTTTGAGATGGTATGTTTGGTTGGATGAAGGATGGGGTGGCTTGCGTGTTTATGTTCAAGGCATTTTGTTGTGTGTTTGTGAGAGGTTGTTGTAAAATTTTTGTGCGAGCAACACTTGTTGGTATGCATGTAGTTGTTGTTGTGCCAAAAATGCTTGTTGTTGGTCTTGTTGTTGCTATTGTTGTTGCTACGCCAACAATGCTTGTTGTTGTGCTTGGTATTGTTTTTAAGGCTTGCTGATAAGCTTGTTGTTGTAACATGGCTTGTGCTTGGGCTTGAGCTTGCACTTGTGCTTGAGCTTGCGCTTGTGCTTGAGCTTGTGCTGGTGTGTCTTGTGTAGCTTGGGTGGCTTGTTGTTGTTGCAGCAAGGCTTGCGCTCATGTTTGGGCATCTTGATGTGCTTGAGCTTGTTGAGCTACTTGTTGTGCTTGTTGTGCGACTTGTTGTGCAGTTTATGCAGTTTGTTGAGCTTTGAACTGTTGAATTTCCTTTTGGGATACTTCTTGGGATGCTTGCAATGTGAAGCTATATTGATTTTCTATGTTTGGATTTGGTGGTGGAGGTGGGGGGTTTTGTGGGATGGTGTGATACAATGTGATGAGAGATTGTTGGGGTGGTTGTTGAGGTGTTTGAGTGATGAAAAGGGGTTGTGTGGTAGATGGTATGATTGATGTGCTAGGTCCATGGGAGACCACATTTTGGAGAGTATGAGGTGTTGTAGATGATGTAATGATTGGTTGTGATGTTTGGATTGGTGCCACTTGATCTTGTGATATCAATGGCATGCTCGGAGGATTTGGTATGATTGAAATGTTGATTTGACTTGTGATTGGTGGATTGATTTGATTGGTTTTGGATTGGTATTTGGGTAAAGGGGGTTTCCCTAAACCTTGGATTGGTGTGGATGTTGATGTCAAAAGAGGGAATGATGAGAAGATTTGAGGTGTGTTCCCTTGTGAGGTGGAAGCATTGAAAGTACCCACCTATCCAAATAAATCCACTTGTCCTTGTGATATCATTGGGAGAGAGCCTTGTGTATCAAGAGGATATGTCAGTGTTGTGGAAAAGGTGGAGGGGTTGTTTATATCATGGAAAATGAGTGGAACATATGGATGTTTTGGATCTTGTGGGATAGTGTTAGGCATACCCAAGATTGTGTTAGCCTCTATATTTTGAGTGTTGACAAGTGGATTCCCTTGAAGGGCTTGTAGTAATGAACTTCCCTTGGTGATCATGGGTTGACTTGGAGGATGAGAAGATGTTGGTTGAATGATGGGTTGGATGATGCTTGGGAAAGGTGTGAATGATATCGATGACATGTTCCCAAGAGGTTGTTCAACAATAGTGCTCACATCAAAATCAAAAGGGGGTTTATCCCCTTCCTTTGCTAATGCCAACATGTATTGTGTGGGATTGAGCCTCATGACCGTGTTGACCATCTTGTGTGTTTCAGGATTTTGGACTAGTTAAATTATTTCATCTTGGGTCATCCCTTGGAAGTTGTTGGTGACATCCTCCACTTGGAAACCTCCCTCTTGAATATATTGTGGTAGTTGAGGGGGCTTAAGTAGAGGGTTGGTAGATTCCATAGGGTTGAATTTTGATTCAGTTTGGCTCAAATCACTTGAAGTGGATGTTTCTTTGTTTTGCTCCATGATCTTGTGTTGTGATCTTGTTTGGACCATAAAATTGGGATCAAATTTTAGGAATATAGGAGGTAAACCTCTAACTCCTTAGGTTGGTCTAACTTTAGGTACAAAAAATCAAATCTAGGATTTTAAGGATCAAATGATGGTGATGAGATAAATGGAAGGTGAATGAAATGGATGTTTGAACTTTTAAGAACTTTGGAAGAATATTAGACTTTAGGATTTTGGATTTTGATTTGGATTTGATTTGATTTGATTTGGATAATGGACTTATAGATCCCAAGATGTTAGATGTTATATTGGGGTAAACTTGTCCAAAGGGGGTGATAATTTAACTAAATGTGTGAAGAAGGATTCATCCACACACACCTAACCAAACAAAGTGATTTTTATTTTGATTGAACGATTTACCAAAAGTCTAGCATAAATGATTTTTCCAAGGTTCTAAAAGTTGTTTGTAAGATGGGATTTGATGGATGATGTGACAAATGAAAGGGCTGATTTTGATCCTAGATGAACCTAGATAGACTTTATTTACAAGACCAAGGTATTGAAGAATGTGTTATACCTCTAAAACTTTCAACTCTATGTGAGAAATTCAAAATGTTGGAAAAGACCTAGATTTTGACAATAATAGAAGGAATACAAATTTGGATTGTTTCTTGAAGCACGTTTGTAAAAGTTGTATACCAATCTATCTATGGTTTCGTAAAGTGCTAAAAGGTTTTTCTTGAGAGCCTTTGGACTAAGACGCTTGTGACAATTAATGGACCTTGGTTTCAATATTTTGACTTTGTGGGAAATCATGAGATCAAACACATATGTGGGATCCAATTGTCTTTTATCTTGATTAAATGGATTCTTTTTTACCACATCAACACTTCTTGCTTAACTTTCAAATTGAATGTCTATGTCCTAACTCCTTTTCATTCCACAAGGTCCATTATGTGAAAATAAAATAATCAAGGCCATAGTTTTCCTAGGTCGACTTTGGACAAAATAAATTGAGATATGGGCCCAATAATTTAGAAGCCTCTAAGGATAAAATCCCTAGGGACAAGTAGCAATATTTGGACTTTTCAAGGATATTTTCTCTTTCCAAAGGGTTTGAAATTTTGATGACATGTTTAATGTTTGTTTCAAATTTTGAGATCCAAGCAATGTATTTGACTGACTCACAATTTGCACAACCCTAGGTTAGAAATGGCTATGCTTGTTGAGTCCCCACTCAGATTTTTCCAAACACTGAGACAAAAAGAAACAGTTAGAGATTTGGCAACACTGGCTCCCCTCCATGGAACACATTTTTTGGGACCACCAAATCTCAAAATCCTAAAGATCTAGACCTGCCTTAAGAATTTTTTATGTTTCTACTTTGAATAGTACAAATGT
The DNA here is from genome assembly GCA_007258455.2 of Sequoia sempervirens. Lineage (NCBI taxonomy): Eukaryota > Viridiplantae > Streptophyta > Pinopsida > Cupressales > Cupressaceae > Sequoia > Sequoia sempervirens. The sequence goes on from VDFB02273423.1 coordinate 47,459, forward strand.
GGGGTGGCTTCAGAATGACCATTCTTGCACCAAGTATTAAGGATTTTGGCCTTTAATCAAAGGGTTGTAGTAAGGACATCCGATTCAGGGGATACTATGATAAACTTCATCAAGAGGTCTCCCAACCCTTAGAGCAAGGGCTTTACACATCATAAAGATACTGGGGGAGAGCTATCACATACCGCTTCTCGTTGATTGCAAACTTTCCTTGCAATCACAAATTTATATAGCGGTTCGAAAGAGCTTGGCTTTAGCCCATTATTGCCTTGGCCATTCCCTCCTTTTGAAGCGAGGAGGCAGGCCCTCTAAATATAAACAAAAGCGAAGAAGGAAATTTGTAGTTCGACTGCCTAGATTGCATAAAATGCTAGGAGGGAACACACACAATGCCTTTCCTTCACACTCGCATGATTGTTCAATTTTAGATCCAAATCAAAATGTGTGGGTAATTTTAGTCAACCAATTTCAATGGAATGCTTTTGATTCTCAAGATCGTCGGAAGGTGTGAGAGAAGTGCATACGCATTCAAATGACACAAATTGCAAAAAATCACAAAACAATGAAAGCACAAATTCTTTTTAAACCCAAAGTAAAGATGAATTCTTTTTAAAGCACCAAGCTAAATGTGAGTTTGTCTTGTTCAATTTTAGCCCAAAATAAAAGTCTAGTAAGTTCCTAATGTTCAATTTTAATCCAACTTTGACAAAGCTTGAGTTGTTTGTTAATTTTAAGCCCAAAAATAACTCTAGTTGTTCCTAAAATAGAAAACGAGAAGCAGAATTGGAAATCCTAAGCTATTACAAAGAGCATTAAAAAATGATTTTAGGTCTCCAAATCATTTTTCATCCCTTTCCTACAAAGGCAATGTTGGATAATGAAGGAAACACTCTGCAATTGAAAAATACAATGATAAAAGTGAAAGCGACACTCTGTTGAAAAGCAAAGGTGATGTTTTGTAGAGGACAGGGAGCACATATGTGGCACAATATCAGAGATGACACTCTGTCAGAAGCAAAATTTAGACAGAAGACAGAATAGTCAGGAGCGATGTTGTATCAGATGCAACGTGACAGTGGTGAGCAAAGTCAACGCGACATTGAAAAGGCAACACTAGAGGCAAAGGCGATGTTATGCAAGTAAGCGAATGTGACGCTATAAGAAAAGGTGACACTATATCAATCAAACGTGGTTTCGCTCCCCTGTAGGTGCAAAAAATGGAAATTTCAAGAAAAAATCGTCAACATAAAATGGTTAGCCCTCCTTCTAGCACCAACATGTGAACACCAAACCTACAACAAGCTCAGACAAGATCAAAAAACACTTGTTAAACATGTTAGAAATCCAAATCTAGTATTCCCTGTGAAATTCTTAGCCAAATCAAAGAGAAAATATGAAAATGAGAACAAATTAACTAAAGATAACATGAAATCCAATTGAAATAGCTAAACCTTCATCCCATAGGGGGAGTGGTGCTCCTTTGATGTGGAAAGAAGCCCTTTCCCAATCCCAATGATAATCTCCAATGTTGTAGATGATTCTAAGTATGAAATTGATGCTAAGTGATGAAAATTGTGATTTCTATGAAGTGAAATGCCTATAGTAAGAATGCATGAAGTTGTGGATCCATATTGTGAAGAGAATGCTTCTATTTATAGAACTCAAGGGTTGAAGAATGAGAGGAATTGGTGAATGTGGGATAAAATGGGAACCAATGAGAATGTGACACTTGTCACAATTTTGTTGGGTGAGAGTGGAGCACATTTTTGGAAATGTGTTGAGGAAAGGGGGATGTAAGAGAAATAAATGAGAATGGTTGAGGATTTGAAAGGTTGTAAGAATAATTTATTGAATGTGGTTGGAGATGTGAGAGGATGTAAGAGGAGTTATTGAAAATGTAAGAGAAGTTATTAAGAATGTGATAGGTTTTTGAAACCTTTGGAGGGAAATTGAATGAGGAGGTGGTTGGGAGGAATATTCCTTAGAATATGCCTTTGTGAGAGTAAATAGAGGAATTAGATAATTAATAAAAATTATTTTCATGTGCAACCTGGTTAGTTGACCATGGGTTGATTTAACTCTTGAGGAGTTAAAAGCTAAAGGATTTGTTAATGATGATTAGAAAGTGATTTAGGATTAATTCATTCAGAATTAATTAATTGGAATGGATTAGGGGATTGTGACATTTGATTTGATTGGTTTAATCAAATGAGAGGACTTAGGGATATTTAATTAAATGGCTTGATTTAATTAAATATGATGAATATTAGTTAGAAGAAAGTGTGAATTAATCCAATAAATTTAATTATTTGATTAATAGTTGAATTGTTGAATTTAACTAAATAATGTTGATTATTTAATTAATTGGTTAGTCTAAAGTGATTTAGGAAGAAATGGTGTTAATTAATCAGAATCAGATGCATAGTATCAATCGGGACTTTTTAAGTGGCTAAAAATTCCTCTATATGTTCCCTCATTCTTCTATTTGTTGTAAATTAATTGTATTTTCACAACAAGGATGATGCAAAGTAGAGGAGGATTTAGACCTCTTCCATGTTGAACTAGATTTTTATTTGTCTTCATATGCTCTTCTTCTTGTTCTAATATTTATGGGGAGTGATGACAGTTCATATAATTTACACTATATATATACATGTTTATAATCAATTATGTCCCCAAATACTTGGATCCCCATGTGCTTTCAATCTCTTTATCTCTACTTTTTCTTGATATTGTGGATTCTATGTGTTATCCTCCAAGCGATAACATTCAATAGATATATCTCTCTATGTATGTCATGACAAAACATCTATCTCTCTTTGTATTCCTTCTCCTTAGATTGACTTGTACTCCTCAGTGTAGCACATATCATTCTAAGGGGGGGCTATCATATTAGGTTATTCTTATTTTTCAAAAATATGTCTTAATATGTCTAAAAATCTTGATGTGTTATGATTGCGTTGTCTAGCTTGGGGGAAACCTGACTAGACTTGTCTTTTTTGTGACTCTCTTGCAACACAATTTATAGCAACTAAAAGCCTATTATCTTTTAGTATGGACACGCTTAACATAGATTTCTAGTCATACTTATCAACGTCATCTTTATATTTGATCAAATCTATCATGTATATTTTTCACTTTTTTGCCTAACGTGTTTGTTTCCAACTAACATGTTTGTGGTGAATTTACAATCATCTTTGCAAGATAGAAGACTCGTGTCCTCTTTGTGTCCTGGCTCAGCTTTACAATTGCATATACAAGATTGAAGACCTGCATCCTCTTCATCCTGGGTATATTCTCTTCAACCTCTTTCTCCCTCTACTTTAGTTCACATCTTCTAGAATGCATACGCTCACTGAAGTGGGGGAAAAATGTAATGTCGTAAATTTCATCCTATTTAATTTTGCATCCCATGATCATCCCCTTTAGATAAATTGAATACAATAATGCAGTGTTCCTTTTATCCAACTTTAATTTAATCCGTAAATTCTTAACCCATTCATTTCTTGTCATTAAGGCAGATTTATGTCACAGAAAAATGCACACCACACGAATGTCATGAATAGATTCCCGATTGCAACATTCATTGGGACATTACGTTTCTCACCTATCAATGAATATAACGCCTCTAATAGCTTGTAGACATGCTAGGATGACTCCTGCATGCATAAACCCCCATAAAACACTTCATTAGAATCTCCCTCTCAACACAATAAGAATTGCACAAGCTCTTCCCTCTCTCTTGCTCTTTCTTCATCACAGATGCTTGTTCGCCTCCATTCCACCATCTCCATTTCATTTTATTTCTCTCACATCCATACTGCATCAAAGCTTTGGTATTTTCAACGTACTTATCTCAAGCTTGGAGATTGCAACCTCTCCCTTTCATCATTCTCATTTTTCTAGAGGAGGGTAACTATGATTTCTTCATTGCATTGTCTTTTAATCAAGTTAGCATATTTTTCTAATATATCTATTTCTTCTTTTATCACATCAATTTTTTTCTCTCCATCCCATATGGTTGTCTATAGAGGTGGAAACACTAAAGTAGGGATTTGACCAAGGCAAATCCCTAAACAACCCCAACATTTTTTCTTAGTCTTATGTGCATAGGTACTGAAGATATTTCTTTATTGGAGGCTTCATCTTCTAGTTCTTTGTGAGTATTTTCTTTCTTTCCTCTCACTTTATCATTTGTCTTTCATTTAGTTTAAATTTCCTTAATTTTTGTTACTCTTTATCACTTTCTCGCACTTCAGTAGTTCTAGTTATCAAAACTATTAGCAGGAACTTTGTTGTTTTATGAGAAATTCTCAATTTTTGATCTGTATAAGATGCTAGTGTGTCATGGGTATGTCTACATGTCGCATCGTCATCCTTGGCTGAGAGATTTTTAGTTTTTCCAAAAGAACTATGTGACCTTCTCTTTCAGTTTCTGGAACTCTCGCCTTTTAATTCTATGTAAAACATAAACAAACACTCTTCATCATTTTATCTTATCACCTGAGTTGCATATTTTGAGGTAGTTGAGGGCTATTTACTCGAGATCTCATCATCTTCAAAGTAGAAAATCCGCTCCTCTACAATTAAAAATAATATTTTTCATTATCACACTAAAAAATTCTTCTTCATAATACTCAAGTGTACCATCCCCTTCGTAGATTTTTTTCTCTTCTCTCAGTGTTGTAGTAACAACACACTTTGATGGGTCGTGAGGAAAGTAGCACATTTCATGCCAAAATGAATCTTCTTGAAGATTCACATGATCCTTCCGCAAGGGTTCAAGAGTGTACAACTCTTGGTATCTCATATTCATATTCCACATTAAATCCAAATTTCATAATTCATTGGTGTTTATAGATCATTGTACAAAATACAATAATGGTGATGTGTTTACGATTTAAAATTTCATAGTTTTATAAATATAAACACAATAATAATAATAATAAACCTTTAAAAATCATAACAAATGGGATGAAAAACATTTTAATATTAAGTGGGACTATCAAATATATAATTGTTAACACATTTATTTTATTTGATGTATTTATTAAGAATCATTGTCCAAAAGAAACAACCCAAGATTAAAGACAAGGGTAAAACCAAATGAGATAAGTTGTGAAAATTTTAATAAGGTTGTTTCACTTTAGTGTTGACATGTCTCCTCAAGGTAATGTTTCTCTTAGATAATACATTAATATATCAAAACTCAATTGCTCCATGTAAATTGTATTTTTATTTCCTCAATATAAATGTGACATTAGTAATGTGTCAAAGATGGATTACCCATCAAAAGTTAAATAAGATTAATTGTGGAGGTGAAATTAAAAAAAAAAGGAAAGTTTCTATAGTTTTTTTTGTCCCACCCCCTCATTGATACATGGACCTAAGTAACATAATGATCAATGTTACATTATAATATTTCCACTTTGTTAAGCATCAAAACATTGAACAAGGCTAAATGCATATGGTGGTTCTTTCATCCATTGGGTTGTGGTGGACATAGTTGTGATATGTGGCTAGACTTACATATTACTATGGATATAAGTTCAATAATCCATCAATGAGGACAATGAGAGATAGTTAAGATAGTGCCTACAATGCCACTAATAGGTTTCTCATCAACTTTCAAATATGATAAACAACTTAAGTGCTTGGATACTAAAAACACTAGTCAACTCATAAGCATAACAAAAAATAGACATGGTAGGACTAGTTAAGCAATGACATAATCTCATGGAAATTATATCATAACCAAGTGATGAGGATCAAATGAAAATGGTAAGTTATGAGCCATTGACCAAGGTCATTTTACTCCAATGTTGACATGCGACTTCTTTCCAAAATTCAAAGGAATGTAGAATTTTATAACTAAAGTCTTCAACATAGAAAAAATATAAGGGTGTAGGACTTAAAATGGGGGAATATGAATAAAATCAAAATCAAAACTTATAGACTTGAACAAATAGTAGGTTTAAATAATTTACACTATATTTGTAGGGTAACTCTCCATGAGTAGAGTGGCTAAAGTAATATTATGAACCAAGAACAATCCATAATATACATAAAGAGAGGTTCCTCGACACAAGACAAATATAAACATAGATATCAATATGAAGTCTTAAATAGGGAAAAACATTTATGAAAAATGAAACCTAAACCAAACCAAATATACTTAAATTCTCATGGGCACAATCAATGGTCCTCAAGTGCATCATCAACACAATTAATAAACATCACGGTCTACACTTTAAATGCAAAGGGACCATAGACAAAAGCACAAAGTTAAAGCATTGATCATAGAATTCAATAAAAGGGGGTTCTTAACTTGATAGAATTATGGTGTGGTGTGCAATCTAAACAATATTACTAATGTTATCATTACCATTATAATTATCATGTATTAACTTTCTCTTCTCTTCCAATTCTTTGTATTTCTTAATGTAACCAATTGAAGGGGACATTTATTGTTGCTAATGCTTTTAATGAATGGTATTTCAAATAAGGACTTGTGCTAGACTCATCGACATATATAGATGATGCTTTAGTACATTAATTTTTCTAAACCACATAAAGATCTATCACATTCTCACATCATGTAGAGATTAATCATATAATATACACAAAACACGTGAAGATTTATCACATTGTTCCTTTGCATGGAGATTCATCATATTACATGCCTGTATTATCTAGATATTTATTGCATAAATACCACATATCATGGAGAATGATCATATAAACACAAATACTTATTGCATTTCCATATTGAGTGGATTTTTATTGCATGGCTACATCACATAGACCCACATCACATTATTGCAACAATAGACTATTTTTATCACTTTTGTAAAAGATAATTTTCTATGCCTTCTCTCTTCGTTTAATTCATATATAGTTTTAACAACTCATAGTTTTTTCTTATTAAATAATTATGAGGTAGGAGCTACTCGTTGCATATAAATTTTCTATTTTATAGGTTTCAATGGAGTGCTTATACCACTAAAAGTAAAATAAGAAATATTGTGTCCTTTATGAGTTTTTTATATTTAATTTATATGCCAATTGAGAATTTTCATATACTTTTAAATGTATTCTTATGTTAGATTCAAATTCACATTAAAGTGGGAGAAAATATAATGGTGAAATTAGCATTCCCATGCCATTTTCCATTAATTTTTATGCCCATATTGGTAGAATATCTTAAATATAATAACATATCCACAAGTGATATACTCTTGTGCTCAGTCTAGCTCATGACTCGATTCCTATCCATTTTCATTTATCCTTACCCATCCTTATTTTATTAGATGTTATGAGCTGACTTCACACACGCTTGTTCAAAATGTTATGTCAATATTTATTGATATTGAAAGTATAAATAATTTCAATCAAGGAATACAAGGAAACTACAAAATAAGTAGAGTATGATTCAATTTCTAAGGGAATCAAGGAATCAACTATCTAATCATTGTCATCAAGGAATCAAATATCAAATACCACCTTGATAGTTTTAGATAGTAGGAAGGAAAAGGTGAACAACTTTTCATATGCATATTCTATCATATCATTTTTATATGGAATAAATAAAAAGTATGTGATTGTTTAGATCATCTATATTTATGATTGATCTCACAACACTTGAAATTGAATTGAATAGATATTTTTGAGATAATACATTCTATGAGACAATACACTTTATGATACTATCATTAGATGAAGGACATTGAGTTTTGTACAATGCTGAATTAATTTTGTGCACCTTCAACATCATTATTTCATCATCAAATTTAAAGATAAGTACACCCAACCATCATATTTTTTATGTATTTATTATAATTATGTATACCAACTGTAATATCTAAGTTAAATGTACTTATTATTGTTATCTATTTAATCAACACATAATTTTATGTAAAGTATTAAAAGCTCTTTTTATTTCTATAGCATTTTAACACATTGTATTATACCCTTAATTATCTATATAAAAAGCTTATATGTGTGTGTGTGTCTATATATACATATATAATCATGACTTCAACTCTAAAATTCAATCCTAAACATTAATCAAAATTTCTTTCTACACAAATTTCTAGCAAAACTTATTTAATTGCATTACAAATAATTTGCATTTAGTTTGTGCCTAATTTGGGGTAAATTTTTAATGCATTTATATAGCTACAAATGGGTATCGGGACATAATAACTTGGCCAAAATAACCCAGGGACAAAATAACCCAAGGTCATAATAACCCATGGACAAAAGAACCTGTGGTCAAAATAACCCATGGTCATTTTAGATCAAGCTAGTAAACTAGAAATGACATAAAATAAATTATAAATATGATTTCGAGGCACCATAGAGGCTATTTAGATCATTTTTAGACCATATATCCATTATATACCCCTAAAATAGCCTTAAAACACCTTTAATATGCTTAAATAACCTATAAAATGGTAAATAATTATAAAAATAAAGGCAATTTCGTGGGAATAAGTTGATTAAGAGTTATTATGAAAAGATATAAATGAAAAGGCATTAAGAAGATATATAAAGTGGTAGAATTAAGAGAAGTAAAGAAAGGAAGAAGGGGGGAAGAAGTAAGAATGTCTAGAGTGATAAAAAGACGAAAATCCAAATTCAGAAAAGAAGATACTTTGTAATATATTTTTTTGAACATTATATTAAATTTTTCTAGGGTTTTCTAAAAGAGTGTACAAAAAACAATATACTTTTTAGGGAACCAACACATTCTTCATAATTTTTAATATATACAATGTCTCTTTAGTTTTTAATAAGTCAAAAAAAACAAAATCTTACTTATTATAGACGGTTTCACATTTTTGTTCCATTGACAAAGCATCAATAAAACGATCTAGCGTTGTGTGGAATATTTTACAAATAAATGTTCGAGTCGGTGCTATACTACGACACAAACAGAATCTGGTGATGTGATTAGCAGTACAAAACATAATCATGCTCCAAAACCTGAGATGATCACTGTCAAACACAAATTGAAAGAAATGAAAGACATGGCATGCTCGACTCAAGATTCTACAAGAAAAATCATCACTACTTCATGTTCTAATATTTCATTACTCGTAGCAAGAGCAATACCATCAACCCATGCATTATCCAAAATGATTCGAAGAAAAAGATTAAGATTTGAAGTGCCGCCACCAAATCCTCACACATCGGCAGATCTTATCTTACCAATTGAATAAACAATTACCAATAGAGGGGAAAAGTTTCTTTTTCATGATAGTAATGATAAGAATCATTTTTTAATATTCACCACCACACAAAATTTGCAATTACTAAAAGAATATGAAAATTGGTTTAGTGACGGTACATTTAAAACAGTGCCAAGTATTTTTCAACAATTGTACACGATTCTTGGCTTGAAAACTAATGCAATATTTCCACTCATTTATATTCTTATGAGCAACAAAACAAGAACCACTTAAACACAAGTACTTGCAGAATTGAAACAACTTCAACCTGATCTAAACCCAAAAACTATACTTATTGATTTTGAATTAGGTTTCATGGGAGTTATTTCTGAAATTTTTCCAAATGCCACTATTTGGGGATGTCTTTTCCATTTCTCTCAATGCTTGTGGAGGAAAGTTCAAGAAGAAGGTCTACAAACACGTTACAATGTCGATGAAGTATTTGAATATGAGATCAAGAAACTTGTTGCATTAGCTTCCATGCCTCAGATAGATGTAATTGATCCATTTGAAACACTTCAACAATCTCCTTATTATACAGAACATGAGGTGACGAGGGAGCAAACCCGAGACACAAAAATAATGCACACAACTAGCAAACTTTATTATTATTCAATAATGAAAATCTTACATGCAAAGGATCTCAAATCCTCAAGCTCTGTGATACATGCAAATTACAGACTTACAGAAATTTACCCAGATTCCCCTTTCATAGCATGCGAACTCTTTTCCCCAAAAAGTTATCCAAAAATTAGAAACTAGCCCATAAATAGTCCATTTTCCCTTTGGAACCAAAAACAACATTCGAGTTATGAGTTTTGGCAGTTTGGAGCCAAAATTACAATTTGAAATTCTAATTTAAATTCTCATTCGAAAATTAGTACATTTCTAAAATATGCACCAACTTCCAGAAGCCATAACTTTTAATCCGACTGTTGGATCTTCAATGATAATACCTTTTCGGAAAGCTCTCAAGAAGACAATTTTCTACAAAGTAGGTCTATGACTGCCTACTTTGGCATTTCCACATATTTTCAGGCCCATCCGGGACCGTTTAGTGCCTCAAACTGAGCTCGGAAGGTTTTTCAGGGCAAAAAGCAGAAACTGGAACTTGAATAACTTTCAAACCGTGAATGATCTTGACCTGATTCTTTCACCAAAGTGCTCATTTTTTCGTCATGAACCTTCCCATAAATTTATGTCCTCCCATGCCTTCAAATTCATACCTGCTAAAAATAGCAGTTGAGCAGAAAAAGCAGAAAAGCGGTTTTGAAAGTTGGAAACTCTTATTCGACGAAAAGGGTATCTAGAAATGCATAAACATCTACAAAAAGAAAACAACATGAACAAAAATGGAAATCATCTTTTTGGGTGATGCAAGATTGCCCTCACACCACTGGATGTTCCTGCATCATGAGGAGACCCTGCAACCCATAATTGATTATTTTGAAGACACATGGATTGGCAGGCTAGCCAGAAGAGGCAATAGACGATCACCCAAGTTTCCAATCACAATGTGGAATTGCTATTCAGCTACTCAAGATGATCTTCCCATAACCAATAATACTATTGAGGGATGGCATAGAGGATTTAGTGAATTGCTTCAAGCATCACACAGCTCAATTTGGAAATTCATCAAAGCAGTGAAAAAAGAACAGAGTCTCCAAGAGAATAGAATAGAGAAATATATGGTTGGATACATTAGGCAACCAAGCAGGAAAAAATACCGTGAACTCAAAGAAAGACTAAAAAGATTGGTTGATGGTTATGACAACCATAACATTTTAGATTATATAAGAGGCATCGCTCATAATTTGACACTTTAATTGAAAATTTGAATAATAAGGTTTTTTTAGCAACATACATGTAATTTATAAATTTTGTTTTCCTTTCTCTATATTCTTATGGGGATATTTTGTCCATGGGTTATTCTGACCATGGGTTATTCTAGCTTGGGTTATTTTGTCCATGGGTTATTGTGACTGGGTTATTCTATCCAGGGTTATTTTGGACGGGTTATTATGTCCTGTAACCCTACAAATGACATAGTTTTATGGATGGTTAGGTCCACATAACTATCCTTGCTTGCACCTAGCCCTATGCTCATTTCTTATTGCTTTGATTATGTGCACACAATCCTAGTCAAATTAACTTATATTGCTTATTTTAATAATTAATCCAATCCTAATCCATTATCCAACCCTCTTAGATAATGATCCAACTTGGCTATTTGAGCTAGGTTATCCTTGCATCAGGGAGCTTGTCCTCACAGTTGTGATCTTAATCTATTTAAATGTAAAATCAAAATCAAACATGTTAATGGGCTAACCTCCTTTTACACTTTTGTCCAAAGCCAACTATCCAAAATCATAGCAATTTGGTGTTATGTTTACATGTCAAAAAGACTTGCATTCATTTTAACACACACAAAGATATCTTGGAGCACATGGATAATCAACAAGAATCATTCACATTTGCATCCTATTTCTAAAAATAAAATAAAATTGTTGAACACTCATCCTAGTGCATACAAATTGCCTAGCAAACATTCTAGATTTCACATGCATTTTTGAGGCATACTATTTGTTAAGGTATTTTAAATACCACCAACTTAAAGACAAAAAAACTCTTGAGAGAGCAAAAGACGATATCATTATCTAGTAGTCTATTTAGTTTAAGAGGACAAAGTCAATTCGCAACTAAAAACTAGATCCATACCAACAAAGTTGACTTAACATCGGATAGAGAAGAATATTTTGATTATAAGTATTAGACACAACTCTAAGGAATTTCTATATTTTAAGGCACATAAATTTCACTATTCCCATTAATTTATGCACATTCTTTAATCACAAAACTAAATAATTTGCCTATATATTCATTACCATTTATATCATAATTATATTTTCCACCTAATTTAACAAATTTAATCTACTCAACTTTAACAACTTATTTAATCTAAATTGATTTGTATTTAATTACTTTATTTAGTTAATCAGCCTAAATTAACACCACAAAAAAAAAAATATTTCCTTTTCGCCAATGTAAAATTAATAATATTTTCTAAATTAAAAAAATTAACTTGTGAAAGTTGAAGAGTTAAGTTGAAATAAAATTTGAGCAAAGCCGTTTTAGGAGAAGTTCCAAGAGGTGCTGATATTGCCACGTGTATGGGGCGGTGAAAAGTGGATAAGGTAGATGTGCGTCTCTTTAGTTGACCAAAGGACTTAGTCTCCGCTATTTTTAGAGCAACTTGACATTAAATGCAATTTTTTCTTTTGGAGAAAAATAAAGTATTAAACTGTACATATGTTGGAAGTTGGGATTACGTGTAATTAATGACATATTGGTGGAGATAGTGTTTACAAAATGAAATTTGACATTTATTTTTATCTTAAATGGGTATCAAGGTTTAGAAAAGAAATGGACATTATTTTTGTTATTTATATTTAATTAATGTACATACTTTTACGCATAATTCATGTACATATTTTTTTTTGTAAGGTTGAAAATTGAATATTAATGTTTTTTTTTTAATATTTTGGATTCATTTTGATTATAGCATCTTAAATGCAATGAGTTCATAAGTGATATTTTTGTATCAATTGGGCTTGTGACATCAGTGATTTTTAGTGTTGGTCTCAATCTCTAGATCTCACATCACCACTCTAGATCAAGTTTGCAAGTATAATTGATCTAGGTCATTTTATTAATTGTAGATCTAAAGCTTGAACTTTTATAGTTCATAATTCAAATTTACAGCTTGACATTGTAAGAATTTTGGGGTTTTACTACTCAAGCTAGATATCAAATGTAAAACCCATGTAATATTCAACCTTGTTTGCCTTTTCTTTTCTTTTTTGATGAATATTTTGTGATATATTTGCAATGTTTGATACAACAATATAATGCAGCAAAATAGGAGATATTGTAATAATATTTTCAACTCAAAAACTAAACATTACATAGGGAATACACATCTGAAAATTCTATATTTTTATATCAACTTAGATACTCAGTATTTTCACAAAATATTGACAACCCAACTCATAAAATATCCCCTATTATCTAAAATAACAATACCCAAAAAATCTAGGAGTTACAAATCATAAACTCATAGGTAAGATATGCCTTAAAACCCTCTAAAAATGGATGTTCGCTACAAGTACACCTCCAATGGAAGAAAAGATGTCAACACAGTGCTCTCTAGCCCTATCTTGCCACAATAGAAAAGGTATTTGCAGCAATAGCAGTCTAAACCTCCACGTCAACTCAGCTATAGGAAACCCTTCAATTCCAATATTTGCAATATTAACAATCTCCAAATCCCACGTCCAGATCAGCAAGTATTGACTTATACATCAACAAGTAAATCCTCCCAATTCAATCAATATATCTTCCAATTTCCTATTGATTCATTTGAACCTTGAATATTAAATATCCCATGTAATTCGGTGAAGCACAAGCACAACCTCTAAATGAAGTTGTTTGCAAGCTAGCTTGGGAGATCTTTCACTGCTACACCGAGTTGTTCTTCCTGAGGGATTTCGTCCTCAAAAAACTAAGTGTTTTCAGACTCTCCAGTCTCTTTCAAAAACCCTTATCAAAATAATCTTCTTCAACATGAATGAATGTGCAAATGAGCTCCAAATGGCTTTTTGATAACTCACACACCCTAGTTTGCATTTGAGATATATTTCATTTAATTTACTTTTTTCCCGCCTTACAACTCCTTTTTTAACTTGCACTTAACTTTATATTATAAAGTGCACTTTAAAAACATTTATATTCTTGTTTTAATAAAGTCCTTTAATATATTATAATAAAGTATAAATTAATTAATTTAAATGAACTTTATAATTAATGTTATTAAAATTAAATGCATAGGACCATTGAATACCAAAATGTCTCCAAGATATAAATATGTCATCATGCCCAAAATAGTAACTCTGTCAACTGACCATACCAGTGATTTACTATAAATAATAAGTATAGACAGAATATCCATGTGACTTACTAAAAATAGTAAGTATGGTTAAAATGACTGAATAGCTTCTACGAAGTCCCTAGTAAACACTGAGCTAGAAAAAATGTTGACTGAGCTCAAGAAGGTTGGACTGAACAAGTCTACAACACCCTCAAAGGGCCCCCTAACCACCTTGTTAGTCCACAAGGACCAAGTGATGGACTAACCACTATGACTGACCACTACCTAGGAAAAAGGGGACATTACAACCCATGACTGAAATAAATTTTATAGTCATCAAAAACATAAAGTCCAAATGACAACAAATTTAATGAAGATAAAAAATGAATAGAAAATAAAAAATAACATAGAAACATAAATAAAAAATTTATCCTAAGAAAATTGTTTCAAGTAAAAAGTCCTAGTCTCAAATATGTGTGAAGGGAACACAATCTACTAAGAGCAGTGGAGGTGAATTAGTAGATCAAATCAATTTAAAACTCTTTAATTCAACACATAAATCAATTATGAAACTTGAATCAAAACAACTACTAACAATCAAGCAACCACATAAGCACACATTCACACATGAGAACACCAAATATACATGAAACCCAAGATGGGAAAAACCACGGTGAGAATAGTTGCTTGGATCTACTATCCAAATCCAACCTCACAGAGCAAGAATATAACAAATGAATCTTACAATATGAAGTAGGCACCAACCTACTAGAGACATAAATCCTCAATTGTATTTGTAGGCACTAACCTACTAGAGACACCAAGCCCCAATACAAATACCTGAGAACCAACTCAATGAGTAGAACATCAGTCTTACCATATTACAAAGATAAATCTTATAAATATTCAATGTTGATTGCATAACTTATATACCATCTGAACTTGTTTTATATGCTCTTCTCTACTCCTTATGATGTTCTTATGATTGTGCACAATGATTGAGATGCAATTCACATTGAATAACATTCCCTTGCACATCTGCTCACACTTGCATACATTAGTATAATCACTCACCACCTTTTACTCTTGATTGCTTATCATGTGAAGTGATATTATTATATACAACACACTACAATAACCTCAATTCATGTTGGTCAAGGATCCATAATTAACAAAGACAACATAGGGTGTACCTAAATTCAAATTATATGAAATATATAACAAGTCAATCCAAAATCAAATTAGTTTCCGCCAAAAGAGCATGATGTCATGTGCTTCCACAAGAATATTGACCTGGACCTATTTTATCATTCTATGCTATCTCTCGATGATGCACACTAATAGTTTTTGCCACACAGTTTTGGAACCTTCACTAGTAGATTAACTAGCACAATGACCCTTCTGTCACTTCAAACTTTTTGCATGCAGAACATAACTTCTGAAAACTCTAGAATATGATAGAACATGTGTAGACATACTCTCCATTCAAACCGCAAATTCAAACTCACCTTCAGGAAGAAGTATTGAATATATATGTATTGACAGATAAATCTCTCTACCTTGAGTGACTGACCTGGAACATTCTAAATCAGACTTTCATATCACATCTATCATCATGAATATATGTATGCATGATATTGTAAACATACTATAAGTAGCAAGAAGGTAGATTCATTGTTCTCAAAATTCACTTATAATGATAATTCAAATACTATTGCATTCACTATTCAACAAGCAATACTCCTTCTTAGGCCTTACACCTTTGACGTCAATGAACACCAATGCACACCTTTGACATCAATGACAACCTATATTCAACAATGTGCACTCACTATATTAACTTGAACCAAAGATATTAAAAAAATAGTTATACTTTTAGTATGCACCTCATGTGCTCTACATCCAAATTTTGAAGGAGTTCCAAGAACATCACCCTACACAAAATCTTCTTGCCATATATCCTCAACACTCAATACATAGAGTAAGGAGCTTCAAGATAAAATATTTAGGCGTGGTGATAAAATATGTAATATTCTTAGAGGTGTTTACTTTATTGATCATCATCATCTAATCCTCCAACATGTCACAAAAAAATGGTGCTACACTTCAATGTGACTTGTTTACATGTGAAACATAAGGTTCTTGACCAAACAAATAACACTTTGACTATCATACTCAATTTTCATTATATCCTATCTTAGACCAATATTGGAATATAGCCTTTGAAGCCAAACTACCTTCTTTCAAGTGTGAGTAGCTACCATGTACTTATCTTTTGTAGTCAAAAGATTAGCCACAACCTTCCTCTTTCTCATCCAATTAAATGCACCACCAAAGAGGTTGAACAGATAAAATGTTGGCATATTATTATCATTGATGTCAAAAGGGGATATATGTGTGATATCCTACTAGGGAGATTGGTGTTGTTTGGGTGACGGGATAAATTCAAATTTATTCATTCATGGCGCTGAAACAAACTTTATATTCCAATGATGATTGTCTACTGGCAGTTGCAAGTTGCTTCAGTGGCAACTTAAGCCATTGAGTTCGTTGGAGAAATCGACCCTCCTTCCTTGTGCCTACCAGCCTGACAAATACTTGACAATCATAATACTCTCATATTCATGGGGTGAATATTTGTCCTTAGTATAATCTATAGCGGTGATTGAAGATTGAAGGTATAAGGTCTTTTCTGAGAGCTTAGTGTGAATATCGTAGATTCCCCGGAATAACACAGTGATGCACATTGTGGGACCAGTTTGATAGAATGGTGTCAAGGGTGATTGGTAACATGGCGACAAGTGACAGTGTCTAATTGATTGATATAACAATTCATATCTCTATTGTGAATTGCACAGGAATTCCAAGGCAAAAAATAATGATAATCTGCCAGTCTGCCAAAGATTTTGTGGGACTGTGTCTAAACTAGTGACACTACGAAATTGTGATTTGTGTCCTTTGGGAATCGCCCTCCAAAAGATGTATATGACAAAGATCAATGGTGATTAGTAAAGTAAACTATTTATCTAATATTTGTGCTTTAAAAGACTAAGGGTTGATTGTTGATCAGCGGATCATGGCACAAAAAGCAACAGATCAATAACACAAGTTTAAACTAAGAAACATTAACAACTATGTCAGTGTGATCTAGGGTTCCAACTACAAATAAAAACTAGGAATGAATTCAATTAGCACAACCGTTCTAGCTACCAATGCTAATTGTGATAAGATAATTGGATTGGCAATACTGGCATTTAGGCGGCAGAAAATTAGAATAATATCTATTACAAAGAATATCAATTAAATGAAAGTGTGATCTTAGTTGTTCAGTATGCTAGAACTAGAAAAATATTTCATGTGTGATAATTGGATGTGTGGCTCGATGATCCAATAGCGTACTGAAGAAGTTAAATATTGAACCCTGGCAAAAAATTATTGAGGGTGGCTATGCATCTCGAAACTGATGAATAGAGTCAGTGAAATAAATTAGAAAAAAAAAATTAGGAAGGAAGTGTGTGTGGGAGTGTGGTGTTGGTGAAAGAAAGTGTGTATGTGTGTTGCATCTAAGCAAAAATTATCTCTTAAGACAAACATAGAAAACCCTAGTGAAAAGAAGCATGAAGGGCAGCAATGTCCTTGTTTAGCACCTGAAGGTGAATAGAAAATGCACTTCTAGAGAAAGTGCAACAAGACAGTGTAGTGTATATGTAAGTCTCTTAAGACGAACAAAGAATACACTAACAGAAGAAGAGGGACTGCACCAGCAGCAACTGAAAGAAGGGGAATTCAATTTAACAATGTGAATCACCTACAAGAACATAACAGAAGAGATACTAAGCACAACTAAAGATATAGAGGTCACAATCAAGATTTGAGTAGTTGCAAACTAAGTTGCAATAGTGAATTGTATTCTATCAAACAATTTGTACTATCATAATTATAAATATGATTGATGGGTTCCATCAGATATCTGGGTAAGATCTCATTGTAGGGAGTAGGTGCTTCCTTAGAGTGGGTGCTCCTAAAATCAGGAGATTGGTGTCTACTTAGGGAAAAACCCTTAAACATTGTAACAAAACTTTGATTGTGAGGTTGGATTAGGACAGTAGCTTCTAACAACATTTCTCACCGTGGTTTTTCCCATCTTGGGTTTCCATGTGCATCTTGTGCTATGTGTTGCTTGTGTGTGTGTGTTTGTGCATGAACTTGCATGTTAAGTCTAAATCTATACAAAGCGTATAAGGGTTAAAATTTTAAAGATCTACTGATTCACCCCCCTCTCAGTAGATTGTTGTGTTCCAACATAAACACTAGTAGTTCTCTCATTATTAATGTTCCTAGGTCCAAATCTAAATCAACAAAAATGTGTATATTCAACTCCTTGTCCAACCTAGGTCATCTTTGGTAAAAATAAAATATTGTGAATTACTATGAAGATATATACAATCTCTTTTCACATTTTCCATTATTCTTACTTGAATTGGATATAGACTTGTAACTCAAAACTCCACAACTTGGAAAATACTTAGTCTTATGCAAACCATCATCTACATTAGGATTCCACCAACAATAGCAAACAACATTACACATGTTCTCTTTTAGGTCCACTATCTAAAGGAATTATTTCATTGATAATCTTGTTCCCGTATGAATAAGAACACAAACCAACTTTATAGTATTGTATCTTAAAATAACATAAAGAACACAATTTTTTTACTCAACCAAAGTATTATGTTAGCTCTATCTCTCCTATTCGCTATTCCTATAATTATCATAATAACTTATAAATATTTTATGACAAACTAGAATGAGAGTTAAGACATAAGCACCTTAATCATATCCTTTTTATTATTGATAAACATGTATTAACACATTAAATGATCATTAAATTTCTTAAAATAATAAGAATAATTATGTTTCACTATAAGAAATCCCAACCTTAAAAATATGTATCAAACTTATGATACCATATTGGTTAAAAATATGTATCAAACTTATGATACCATATTGGTTAAAAATATGTATCAAACTTATGATACCATATCGGTTGACTTGTTAAAGTGATAGAGATATTGTTTCAATCTACAAACCAAAATTTCCTTGTGGATATGACACATGCATTTTCTCCTCCAAGAGGAAAGAAATACAAACAAAGATTCCTAATTCAAATTAATTGTAAACCTCATATTAAGCATAAGAAAATGAAACAAACATTCAACAATTCATTACCAAACACAAACTCCATTGTTGGTGTGGATATTAGGAAAAATGTAAATAATTATTGTAAATGCTTTGAAGTTTCTATTTAAATACTTCTAAATCTTAGCAACATGCTCTTGTCACTCATGGATGATTTTTTTATGGATGTTTGGAGTTTAGAAATTATTGAATCTTTGGATGATTGATCTATATTTTCTTGATGAATATAATATTGACATTAGTTGAGAATATTTTCTTGAATGTAGATGGCATGGTGAATGGTGAAGATTTGATTTGTTTTAAATGGATGGGGAGAACACGAGTTGTTTAAAATGGTTATAGCAATTAAATAATCGGTTGCAACAATATGACATTGTATTAAATATGTTGTTGTAAAATGGAGGATTGAGATTACATAATTTAAAATGGATGAATGAGATTTAAAATTATGGATAATGAGGAGAATTTATTTGAATAAATGAAAAATGAATCTGCTTGTGCATTTATTGAAATGGTAGAGGAAAATGAATTATTTATTTATTTCAAATGGTGAGATAAAAATTAGACGAATTAATTTAATAATAAAACTATACAATTAACTAATGGTGTGGTTGAGGGATAAAATAGATAATGGAATTAGCATGACAAAATTGAATTAAGATGGTGTTAGCATGACAATTTTATTGAATTTAGTCAAATATTATGACAATAGTGATGATATTTTAGAAATGATTCTAAAATGCATCATTAGAAGTAATGGTAGATTTAAGTGTCTACATTTTGTACCTCTTTGAAATGTCATTATGACTAAAAGGAAGTCAATTTTTTTAATTAAATATAGATGCCATGTAATGTCCCTTCCTAGATTTTTTAATGAAAATAATATATTTACAACAAAACAATAATATTCACCAAATATGAAAAATAAACAATAATGTTAACCCAACTATATCAAAATAGTAACAATTAATCATACTCAAATAGCATAGATCAACTAGCTAGTCAACACATGAACTTGCATAGAATGAATCAAAATCTAATATCAATTGATATTTATTATGATTACATCTATACAGTGAAACAACTATGATGACAATCACTACAACAACAACAAATAACAATCACAAATTTGCAACAAATGATGCACTCATAGAAAGACTAAACTATATTATAAACTTGAAGCTCCAATACACTCCCTAAGTAAGAATCCCTTCAAGAATCAAAGGGTATAGTGATAATGGGTTTATCCCCTTCTTCTAATTCTATAGCATGTTTAAACCCTCTATCTTATGGAAGTCCTGAAGGCATGTCACTGAAAATTGTGCAATGTCTATCCAATTTTGTTTAATATCAACATGGTGAGTACCTTTCTTGCCTAATGGAGACTTTGTGGGAAGAATCAAACAATTTTTGCCCATGCTACTTGGCCTTTATGAGATATTCTCTCCATCATATTTGTTGTCAGCACTCATGGAGCTCCATTAGAGATCCCTATAAGGAAAATTTTCTTCCCATCTATTATGAACTTAAACTTCATAGTTTAGTAGTTTTTTGAATACTCACCTAGAGAGTGTAACCATTGCACACCCAAAATTGTATCAATATCTCCTAAACCAACCAAATGAAAGTGATCACATACCTTATGGTCCTCAAGAGTTATAATGAGCTACTTGATTACTCTAGCACATGGGATTGGCAATTCATCAACTACTACAACACTAAAACCTTTAAATTCTTCAACCTCCAATCCTCTCTTCATCACCAAGCCTTCATCAATAAATTTTTGGGTGGCCCAACCATCAATGAGAATAGTTATCCTCTATATTATAAGCACTCCATGTACCTTAAAGGGGATATATTTTGGGATCCTGAGATAATGACAAGTTTAATCCCCCTTGTGACTTCATGTTCTACCCCTTCAGTAATATGATTGACATAATCTTCAAATACCTCAGGTTCATCTTCTGACTCTGAGTCTTTATTTTACACCACTTCAATGTAATGTATCTATCCTTTACCCAAAAATATATATAAAGGATTCAAAAAGACTCTACAAGTGAAACACAACTTCTTCCTCCTAAGTTCATTCTTCATCTCATCCATCATGCTTGATTTTGGTGGAAATTCCTTAGGTTGAGGAACACTATTATGAGGAATATTTTGTTGTAGCATCGATGATGTACTCACTAAAATCACTTAATTAAAGGAACAAATAATAAAATTAAAATCTTTGGTATACAGAAATGGAAAGAACAAAAACTAGAGATTATGCCTTTAAGAGGATTAGCTCTTGGCCACTAATGCTAGTGCACCACATGGACATCTACTTGCCATGTTGTCATCTCTTGTAAAATGAACAATAAGAGTTCAGAATTTAGAATATCTAGCTCATTGAATCTATTCATCTACACACAAATAGAACGAGAAAAATGTTGGGGGCTATTTTGGGGCTTGCCTTCATCAAACCCTTGTTTTGGTGTTTCCACCTCCACAAATAGTCAGATAGGATTGAGATAGATAAAATGCATAAATTAAATATGTGTAATAGAAACGAACTCCCCAAAGGAGGAGAAACCCTATCATGAATATGAAAGACATGTGATAAAATAGACAAGATAAGGTAACAAGAGAGCATTACCAACATGTGGCTCCCCTCTTGGATTAATAGACATGACAAGCCTGTGATGAAGAGAAGCATTGACTATTGTATGTGAGTATTCCAACAAAGCTTCACTATGGAAGTGAGAGAGCATGAGAGAGCCAAGAAGTTGTGAAAATGAAGGTGAAATGGATTTTTGTAAAGTTGCATGGACGGGAGGAGCTGTGACACACGTGTTCTTGTCACTATGACACATGTCATAGGAAAATAACATAAACTATTTGTATTTAAATATGAGAAAGTATGGGGACACTAGCACATCATGCAAATGTTTGTGCACCACACGAGTGTTTGACCTAAAACTTTACAAGAATCAAATACTCAAGTTGTCAGTGCTTCATCGTTGTTGCCTATGAAGTCATAATCATGAGATTCTTACTCAGGTTTTTTCCATAAATGATCTAGGCTTAAATACGTAAGTGTGAAATTGCCACAGGGTGTAATTCTACAACACTATAGTATGGAATCATGGATTTTTCCCTATTTATTCATGATTCTATTGCTTTAACTCATTTCATTAAAAAACTATGTTTAATCTTATTTTTTGTTTCTTTATTTGTTTGCAGGTTGATTGAGGTTTTTGGATAATTGTTTGTAGGTTAAAAGGATAAATAGATGCCATATTAATAGCCATTAATGTTGGAGTTAATAGTGAACCACATAGCTCCCAAAAATCTACAACCAAAACACCTATCACATATTAAAAGAAAAAACCATTGATATGCCCATGCAACCTTGAGAAGAGATTGATCCAAAAATGGATATGATATTGATTAATTAATGTGAGTTATTGCAATGTACAATAATGAATGCTTATAAAAGCAAAAAGGTAAACCCTAGATGAGGAATTGATTAGATGCTGATATGTGTATGTATCCCATGGAATGAGACAATAAGACCTATAATTAGCCCAATCTAATAATAAAAAATAATCCTAAGTTTAGCTTAAGTGTAATAAATTAAAAGGGTCTACTAATTAATTAATGATTAATAATTATTAGGTGATTTCTTATTTACTCCAACACCCCCCTTTGAGGTCAACTTAGAGAAGCTAAAAACCTAATGAAGAATGTAATGATGGATGGATGGATGGGTCACAGCTACAAGGCCTGATGAGGTAACCATGTACAAACAAATGAAATCTCTCATAACTAGAGAAAAGGAGAAAACCACATGGGAAAAAACTCCTCTCTGAAAGAGAGAAAAATAAATAACTATACTAGTGAAATAAGGATAGAAGGACGACTCGATATGACCCCCCAAGGACTACTTCTATCACATAAGTATAATAGATTTTCCTTAATACAAGATAGAAAATGACAATATGAATCCCCCCATAAAGAAAGAACTCTTGATCTAATGATGAATAATTGAAGATATAACACAATCCACTGCCTACAAACAACATTTCTCACCATAAGAAGAAATAGATCCATTGATGATTGGAGAAGCCATTCCCAAAAGGTGGAAGAATCAAGAATCCAAATCCAAATGATGTGTACCTCTGAAAAATTGCTCAAATATTCACATGTCAAAATGAGATGATGTCAATCCAAAATCCTATGAAGATTAATGTAGAACAAGATCCAAAGACTATGATGATGGTGGGCACAAAAATGATGTCATTTTCATGAAAGAGGATATGAATTTCCTCAGTAATCCTCCAAATTTATAATTTGAGACTCTGCAAACAAGGATGATATGTTTACAAGATACAAATCCCAAGTAGCTATGCCTGGAAGAAGATGAATGTCTTGTTGCACTGAACCAATAGAGACTAAGGATGTGTCGATGCCAAAATGATCATAAACAATAGAATATGGAGATTGGGTCTCAATATGAAGAGTGGGAACATGAATACAAGTCTCTAAACCATTAGAACATGCAAGACCTGTAATATACTCAAGTTCCTCTAAAGTATCATCATCAAAGGGTATCTAATATGTATCTGCAAGAGGAATGAGAGAATATGCAATAGGATCCTCTAAAAATGGAGAGATATGAGGGTCTCCATAGATCTCCCAAAGTTTAGTCCAAAGTGTGTAAGAACAATCAATTTTTGATATAGCACACATAGTGTTAGGATCAACACTAGAACAAATCAATCTTATAACATGTTCAATGATGTTACCCATGCTAATCTACCCCTTGGTGTGTCTAGTGCAGGTATGAGTACATACACATAAGACAAAAGATCAAGCCACCTTAGATGTGTTAGATGTTGTTTTTCCAAGATTCATAATTATCCTTTTCCAACATGACCATAGAAGCATGAAAAGAAAAATCCATGATACCTCCTCAAATAAAAATTAGACCGATAACCTCAATACATGTAAAGTAGATCAAATGAATTCATCTCACACAAATAGATCATTTACAAGTGCCAAGACGTCTAAGTAATTAATCAAAATGTGAAATAATAAAAAATGAATAAAATGTGCTTGGAGCATATTCTAAAAAAAGGTGCATGAATGGATTTGAAACACCTTTCCAACACCACAAGAATGACAAAAAATTGGAGATACAAGTGAAAAGTTATGAGCTTCAAAGCATAAAATGATGATCTGACTTTGACTGAGAATAAATTGTACCAGAAAAAAATTCGATGATGATACCTACACCATTAAAAAAGTACATGAAACTAGTTTTTAGATGACATATTGTTTCCCAATTTTAACATCACATGCCCAAGTTATGGCCAGAAGAAGAAAATAGTTATCTTAGGCCAAATGGGAGCTAGGAGTAGTCAAGGGGTCATCCATACAAATGATGTCATGTTGATGTCAACAAAATATACTCAAAATATTCCCTGTCACTAAAAAATAGACCGCATAAAAAAATTTATCGTCATCAAAATATGTTAATTTCACCATAATATGCCAAGATGACCTCAAAATATTCTTCAAGATTCGGTTGCACTACGAATATGTTGAGGTTGGCACAGAATATTTCATTGGTGTAGGGGCATCAAGAGCCTCATTTAGCTTATTTTTTGTTATCTTAGGTTGTTTGTGTGGTTTAGTGTCCAATAAGGTCATTTATGACCATTTTGAATCATATGGATTCATTTTGGAGTGATTAATTGGGTTTTTGTTTAAAAAGTGAAAAGTTGCCAAATGTTGCTAAAAGTTGTCATGCAACTTCGGAAAAGTGTCACAAATCAAGAAACAGTTACAAACAAGGAAAGAAACCATTTCAAGTAGTTGGTATTGGTTGTAAATGCATGCATACACCTTCCAAAGTTGAGTAGTTGGGAGAAGAGGTGAAATTTGGGAGTTTGATGAATGAAAGCTCAATTTTGTGTGCATTTTCTGAGTCTTACATTGTTTTTAGTCTGAATTTGTGCATTGTATGGCATCATATCAAGGAATATAATATATGGATGGAAAGATATTTATTTCTAGTTTACAATGACTTTTGTCTCATTAAATTTCATTGAGTTTTGTGTGAGATATGGCCATTTTGGTGAAGGTTGTCCTGTTCTAACAATGTTTTCCAAAATTTGCAATATGAAAATGTGCTAGTACGGCCATGTATGGTATATTACAGGCATAAATCCAATTCTAAAAGTTGAAGGAATGTTTCTAGTTTCATCTATTTTTTGTTTGAGCAATTTTCATTAAGATTTGTAAAAGTTATGGGATTTTTGGTGATAACAGTCCTAAACCCTATCTAGGGTTTTCAGCAGTAGAAATAAATTCATAAATTAACTTCCCACCATTGGAAATCCATGAAAATTGGTGTGGAGGACTGTTTTATTATTTTCTACAAACCTTTTAAAGGATTTTCCCTAGTTTGATCGTATGAACAAGTTATTCAATAATAGTCCCAAAGGGACCGTGTTTGCCAGTTTGACGGGGCAGCAAGAATAAGGTTTGATCAAATAAACTTAAGTATTGTATGCACATTGAAGTGTGTGATGTTTTAGGGTGTTGAAATGGTCTTATAGACTGGTCCATAATGGTTTTTTACTTGAATTCATATTGAATGTGTCTTTAACCCTCAAAAGGGTAGGTTCTTACAAATTGTCAAGTGTGGAAAGTTGCTTTTCAAACCCTATTGTGTTCTTGCACTTGGTTAGGGTCAAGTATGTTTGGAAACCCATAGAATATGTTGAGTCAGGTCTGAATAAGTTTTTTTTCTTAAGGAGTGAGTTTCGTTAGGGTGTTGTTCTATGTTTTAGGCTTAGGAATACAATGACAAGAAAGATCAAGGATGCATATTTACATCAGTTGTCTTGAAACCCTATATGGAAAGGGCCTAGGTTGTTGTTTGTGAGACTTACCTTTGCATCATTCATGAATGCATAGAATTGTCGAGAAAAAATTTTCAATCGTCGATTTTTCCCCACATTGAATTCTTTGACCTATTAGAGAGTTTGGAGAGCTCATTGGTGAGTCAGCTACCACCGACAAAAAAGAAGCAGTCGGTGTTTAGCATGGTGGATGGTGGTAGCAGAAAAAAATTGTCACTATTGACTTTGTGGTTCATCGCGGTACCATCCACAACTCAATAGAGTGCGTAGCACCCTCTATGTACTATTTTTTACTTTTTTTGCAAAAAAAAATTTGAAACCTAGAAAAAATTTAATAAAGAAACCAAAAATATTTTTTATTGAAACCCTTCATACCTTCACCAAGAGGAGTATTAATGGTGTCTTGGGTGAATGCACAAGGTCATATAGTTGTATGGATTCCTATGCATGGACCTCTGGCTGCTAAAATATTTTTTTCAACTTCTCAGATTTTGACGAATTGACAAGCATTCCTTAAGTTTTTGATCATTTTGGATCCAACAGTGATACCCATTTCAATTCAAGATGATCCATTTTTCCCTCAAGACCAAATATTAGTAAGGTACATAGCACCCTCTATGTACTATTTTTTACTTTTTTTGCAAAAAACTTTTTGAAACCTAGAAAAAATTTAATAAAAAACCAAAAATATTTTTTATTGAAACCCTTCGTACCTTCGCCAAGAGGAGTATTAATGTTATCTTGGGTGCACGCACAAGGTCATATGGTTGTATGGATTCCTATGCATAGACCTCTGGCTGCTGAAATATTTTTTTCAA
Organism: Sequoia sempervirens; assembly: GCA_007258455.2. Lineage (NCBI taxonomy): Eukaryota > Viridiplantae > Streptophyta > Pinopsida > Cupressales > Cupressaceae > Sequoia > Sequoia sempervirens. Next base: position 74,547 of record VDFB02273423.1, read on the forward strand.
CTTCTCATATTTTGACAAATTGACAAGCATTCCTTATGTTTTTGGTCATTTTGGATCCAATGGTGATGCCCATTTTGCTTCAAGATGATCTATTTTTCCCTCAAGACCAAATCTCTTAGATTTTGGACAGGAAGCTACAAATCTAGTGCTTTGATACTATGTTGGGGTTGATAGTGAACCCCACAACTCCCAAAAATCACCTACAACCAAAACACCTATCACATCTAAAGAGAAAAAGCCATTAATATGCTCATGCAATCTTGAGAAGAGATTGATCCACAAATGTATTTGGTATTAAATAATGAATATGAATTATTACAATGTATAACAATGAATTCTTATAAAAGTGTTAGGGTTAGAAGGCAGATATCTAACAAGTTAAATGTAGATATAATCAATAAAACAGAGAAATAAAACACACACAAAAATTAACACAGAGAATTTAACGTGGTTCACCTAATCCAGGCTACATCCACAAAACTGCAGCCATCCAATGATTTTATTATCTAATGCAAAACATATTACAATCACACAAATAATGTCATACTGCAACTCCCACCCCAACCACATATAACAAGTTTTTTAGAAGCTTCCAAAATTAGGGTTCTACAAAGTCGATTTTTTCTTTTGTCGGTGACGAAGCAAAAAAATGAAGAAAAAAAAATCTCGGGGGCTGCCGCCCCCAAACCCCTACTCAAGGCCTGGCCCGGACCCAGACCCTAGCGAGAATACATGAAGAGTGTACAGTATAGCATGATTAGTCGCCACATACCAACAAAGAGTAAAAAGGCAAACCCTAGATGAGGATTTGATTAGATTGTGACAAATGTCTTTATCCTATGCAATGAGACAATAAGACCTATAATTAACCCAATCTAATAATTAAAAAACATGCCTAAGTTTAGCTTAAGTGTAATAAAGTAAAAAGGTCCTAATAATTAATTAATGATTAATTAATAACTAGGTGATTTCCTATTTACTTCAATAATTAAGAGTGTTTAAATCTCCATAGGATTATCATTTTCTCATGTCATTTTATTCTCTAGTTGTATTAAGATTTGTAGGCTAAATAGACATCAAAATATATTGTAAAAAGCTTTAAAATCCTTATTAAAAACTTGTTGTTTTAGGGGTTTTTGTTGTTCAAAATTTATAATTTTATATATTATATATTACAAATTTATATAATATATATAGGTTTACATTAAATATTATTATATGTCTAAAAATTTAAAAAATTAAATATATATATTTAACCCCAAAAGGGGCAACGACCTCCATTATGGAGATCGTGTCCCCCATGGGCCATGGTCTTCATAATGGAGGTTGCATCCCTTTTTATGGGAACATCCATTCATGGAGGTGTCATCCCAACAAAGCAGCAAAAAAGAACTATTTAAAAGTTTGTTTAATTTAAATTTATTTTTATTTGTGTTATTTTATATACTTTAAATTTTATAAATATATAATTGTATTTAATATAATATGTTTTAATATATGTATGTATGTATGTATGTCATTTTTAGAAAAGAAATAATAAGTTATACTTATATTAAAATGAATATATGTATATATGTGTGTATGTATACATACATACATATATATATATATATATAATTGGTTATTTCTATAACAGAATTATTCAAGAATGCACGTCTGAAAATTGATTTTTAATCAAATAAACATTGCTAGAAAAAGTAATACATATTTATAGCATGACAATTTCAACTATTATAACCAAATAGAATGTTTGTATCCATATGATTTTCAAAGACAACACTACTTTACTGTTAACAAATTTTGTCTTAAACTTGTAAATGCTACATAAAATGAATAAACTATTATCTCCCCCTTTGATATAACACCATTGAAATCATTATTTACCCAAAATGTATGTTTAAACTTTCTATTTATTAACATGCAATGTTGATTCAAATATAAACAAAATAATGATCACACTCTAAATTTGTTATTTAAAATTATGATTTACATGAAGTTATAAATAGTCACAACTTTAACTATACATTTATATATACACAAGACTAACAAAAGGTAAATGTAATTCTTCATAAGCTCCCAACCTACACATTTACAAAAGAAATCACTTCCAAAAGTGCCAATGGGAGCTCATCTCCTAGTCATAGGGTTGAACACAACCCAACCCCAAGCTTGGAGACACATAACAACCTAGGTTTACATAATACTACAACACAATTTATAAAGAAAGATTGACACAATTTTATTCAAACAAAAGATACCCTACACCCACAATACATATTACATGGTTTTACAAACATACCTAGCCTAATAAAACCACACATCACATAGGATTCTACTATAGACTCCTACATAGGGGGAGTGGGATTCTACCAATAAGGGAAAAAACCATACTCCATAGCACAATAGATTTGACATACACTTTCATTTTCTCCATCACCATTTCTCAAACCATACTTCCACTTCCATTTCTTTTGTCTCATAACACACCATAGTAGGATATTTATATCTCAATCCATACATTGTAGGTACTCATACCCAAAAACCCACAAAATGGGAACCACACCCACTCTACCCCATTACATTAAGAGCCTTTTTCACACTATTAAATGGTCTTATTCAACACCACACTTTCACAAACAAAAGTAATACAAATTTTACAACAAAATAAGTCCCATATATGCAAAATTTATTACTAGCTCACAATTTACACAAATTTCACAATCAACACATAAATCAAAGAAAACACTAATAAACATTCAATTAACTATTATTTCAAGATAAACAATTATAAGGGTTTAGTTGCTACCTTAAAGAGACCTTTCCAAATATTTGGTGAAATCCTTTGTTGAAGTTTCCTCAAGCTTCCATCTCTTCTCAAGCCTTCTTTTCCACTCTTCCTTCTCTCCTCTCCAAACTTAGAAAAACAAAATCAAAACAAAAAGAAGCCAAAGAATCCCCTCCAAACTTAAGTGAAGAGCATAAATAGAAATGGAAAACTTTCTCATCCTAACCACCCCATAACTAAATTGAAGGTTGAGATGAGGTGTCACCCTAACTCCTCTAACTACTTCTCATTTTCGTCACTCTTTGAAAATGGTAAATTTAAGGTGCCTAAAATAAATTTTAGAAGTATTTTTATGGTTGAAAATACTTCTCACCCCTATACCTAACATTTATGGGTTAAATTTAAATAAAATTACTTGATTAATTTACTTAAAATCTCTCATTAAAACTCAATAAAAGAAAATTATTATGAAACAATTTGCAATAGAACAATCCTAATAAAATTTTCTCACAATCAAATGAATTTACACCATAAGACACTTTAGATTTCACATTACCACATATTCACAACACAAAATCACACATGTAAAGCATGACCTTAACTCCTCCAAATGAATTAAGAATAATTACATTAGTAAAAAATGATTTGGGATTGCTATGTGACTCCTAATTTTTGTTGGCACTTCACCTATACACTTGATGCATATACATTAGTACGTTATGGATAATTATCATAATAAAAGCATTAGTAACTAAATTCTATCCCACAATAATGATATATTTAAAAAAAAATCCTATCACATCCATAATCCATGTCCATAACATTTATTCACTAAAGCATATTAAAATTGAATAGTTTATGAACCTTATAAATGAGCATTTTATCCATTATAATCTTATCTCAATAAACATCATGTTTAAAATTTCACATAAAGAGAAACCATCTGATATAAAAATTAATCCTCAAAGTACATTAGTCAACCTAAAGTCCATCACATAAGTATATCAAATCAATCCATAAATCTATAATAATACCAACTATGTCTATGAAAACAAAAACTAACATTCAAAGTACTCATGCAATAAATCCAAAAATAAGAAATCATGAAACCATCACTCAAAAATCATAATAGTATCAAAATAACATAGATTGAAAAGGTCACTAAAATATAGGCCTCACAATTACTGCAGCTTTTGAGCTCTCTACATTGTTGAATGGAACATCAACTCTTCTATTTTGTAGTGCCCCCCTCCATTTGATATGTAATTTTTGGTTATCTTCTTAATTGGATTTTAAATGATAGTGAAGATAAATACTAACATATCTTTTATTGAACCCTAATCAATACCAAATATGACACATGAATTATTTTTTATTCTATCTATAACCTTGTTGAACACTTTATATTGACTACCAATCCTGAATGTTATAACAACAATCATCTCATAAACAAATCTAAACTTATTAATTTTTCAATATATATGAATTATCCAAACAATTCACAAGAGTAACCTACTAATTTGAATATGATCACATAGATATCATTCATTGAGTAACATAAAATAGTCCTCATGCATTCCATAAAGGTTTACAATATCCCCAAAAGCAATGCATCTTTCATTGGAAACTTAGATCGCTACTAGGTAAGAGGTTGTGACTATACTAGTCGTAGGTGCAACTATTTTGGTGTTAACCCTTGATGAAACACACACTTATACTAAGAGGGGGGTGAATCAGTATAGATTAAACTTTTATTTTCACAACTTAATCAATCACAATAGTATTACCTCAAAAGTTAATTATCCATAGCAGTAACATACATGCAAGATCTAGCAATTAAGGACATAGGAAGAACACATTATTTTATCTAGAAACCCTTATAGGAGAAAAAGATGGATAAATATTTCTTCTATAAATATTCTTAAAAATTTCATAGGCACCAACCCACTAGAGACTCCAATCCCCACCACTGAGCACCAACACATCAAGAGATGCCAATCTCTTCTAATAAGAGGTACCAACCTCTCGATCTCCTCAATTAGGAGGCTCCAACCTCCAAATGAATAATATGATAATGTATTTTCAAATTCATCTTAGATCTTCCTTAACAACTACTCACAAATTTGCAATATGATCACATAAATTTGCAATTTATAGTCTTCAGTATTTCTGCTCATAGAACTGCCATGATCTTTCTTTTATTTCTCTTCTCACAAAATTGATGCTAAATACCTCTCATAAATATTCACATATGTCTTGTAAACCTTCTCAAATATCTTCTTATTTTTGTTTTTCATATGAATATTATTCCTTGAAATTGATTACCTTTCTCTCTCTCTCAACCCTCCATTTATGCTTGTCTAAACACCTCTTCACCCAAGGGAGGTGACTCCCCCAAGGGGCTCAACCAACTTAGCAAAGAATTTTAATTTATTTATTTTACATTCCCTAAGATGGGTGTACCTCTCAAGGGGGTATCAGCCTCGATATCCCCCTTAGTAGCTCCAATATTTGTTGACCGATCATACCTAACCAACATCTATTACCAAAAATTTGTATAATGAGGCGAGGCGCTCTAGAAACATACCAACAAAATCTATCATCCCTTTTTTATATTTTAATTTTTAATTTTTAAATCCCACTAAAGTGAGTGCCACACAAGGAAAGGTCACCCCACATTACATATAATTTTAATTTTAAGTTTTGTCTTCACATGGCAGACACCAAACTTAGATCCATAGATCGGCCATCATACAACACCTTTGACATCAATGACAATAATTTTTTCAATAATCTCCCCCTTTGTCATTGATGGTAACCCTACAAAGAAGTAATCTTGGAATGCAACAAGATCATACTTCTCCCCCTGACTAAAATGTTCCCCCTCATTGTAATGATCCCCCTCCCCCTTACACTACTTCTCCCCCTTTGACATTAATGGAAAAGGATTTCCAGGGCTAAACGATGAGGCAATTAATAGACCCCCTTGAATACATGCTTCTTCTGAAGAATTTAGTGGTTGAATGAGAGTGATATCACTCCCAATTTCCCCCTCAAGTACTCAAAAGTTTCTTTTGGAAGTGGCTTCATGAAAATGTCTGCAATTTATTCTTTTGTAGAAACATACTCCAACTTCACCTACTAATCAACCACTTTCTCTCTTAAGAAATGATATTTGATCAGAATATGCTTCATCCTAGAGTGCATAACTAGATTCTTCGAGATGTTAATTGAACTTGTATTATCACAAAATATGGAAATGGGATGCTTATACTCAACTTTAATATCCTTCAAAGTTAGCTTCATCCATAGGAATTGAGTGCAAAAAGAATTTTTTACAATATACTCTGCTTATGCTATGGAAAATGAAATTGGTGCATGCTTCTTGCTTAGCCATGACACAAGACTGTTGCCAAGAAAGAATGCACCTCCACTTGTGTTTTTTCTATCATCAATAGTTTTGGTCTAATCCACATTTGTATATGTTGTGAGGGTGAAATATTCACCTCTTGGATGACACAAACCAAAATCCATAGTACCCTTTAGATATTTGAATATTCTCTTTACCGCTTGCACATGTGTTTCCTTTGGTGTTGCCTGAAACCATGCCACAAAACCAACTACTTGCATAATATCATATCTTTTCATTATCACATATAATAAACATCCACTAATGGACCTGTATATAGTTTTTTTTTCCTAAGGATATCCATCATCCTTACTCAATTTGCATCCTATAACCATGGGAGTGCTCATTGGATTGCAACCCTCCATCCTAAATTTCTTCAAAATCCCCTTAATATACTTGGTTTTTGAGATGAATATCCCCTTATTTGGTTGGGAAATTTGCAACCCAAGGAAGAAATACAATTCACCAAGCATTGGCATTTCGAAATCCTTATGCATTTTCATGGAGAACTCTTAGCACATTTTTTCACTGCTACCTCCAAAAAAGATGTCATCCATGTAGACCACAACAATTAACAAGTCATCCCCTTTGTTCTGGATATAGAAATTACTATTTGTAATACCTCTTATGAAACCTTATTGTAGATACTTGTCTATCCTTGAGTACCAAGCCCTAAGGGCTTGTTTTAGCCCATAAAGTGCCTTTTTTAGCTTATAAACATAATCCTTATTTTTTATAGAATGAACCCATCAGGTTGTTCAATATACACTTCTTCCTCCAAGTTTCCATTTAGGAATGATGACTTCACATCCATCTGGTAGAATTTGAAATTCTTGAAACTAGAAAGGGCTAAAAACATCCTTATAGCCTCAAGTCGAGCAACAGGGGAAAATGTCTTCGAAATCAATCACCTCAACTTAAGCATATTTCTTGCATACATGCCTTTCTTTGTTCTTAACAACTTGGCCATCATCATTCAACTTGTTCTTGAAAACCCATTTAGTGACAATGACATTCTTGTCCCCAGGTCCTAGGACGAGTACCCAAGTTTCATTTTCTCTATTTGATCTAGCTCTTCTTCCATGGCTTTCACCCAATACTTGTCTTTTTAGGATTTTTTAAAATTCCTAGGTTCCACTTTAGAGAGAAAAGACAAGTTTGCATGTTCAGAAGTACTGGCTACTCTCCTCGTCTGGATTTCTATCTCTATCACAAATTATTAGATTTTCTAGATGATTATTTTAAACAAATCTAGATGGTGTCTTGGGTGGTGCTCTTGATGATGTCTTTGGGTTACTTTTTTCAACTTCTTCCTCCACTTCTTTGACACTATCTTCATTTTCATAGTCAACTTCTTGTGCTATTTTATTTTGATGCCTTTCTTCATCAACTCTCACATTTGCACTTTCAATAATTTTGTGCAATATTTTTCTATAGAATCTATAGGCCTTGTTTCTTGTAGAGTCTCCAAGGAAGATGCCCTCATCACACCTAGAATCAAATTTTCCCATCTTCATCACCTCGCTTGATATAACATTTTCTCCCAAACACTTTAAAATACTTCACTGATGCAGGCCTTCCCTTCCAAAGTTCATATGGTGCTTTGATATTGCTCACCCTGATTTGTTCTTAGTTTAGAACATAGAGTGTTGTATGCACCTCTTCTCTCTAGAAGGCATCAGTAAGCTTAGACTCATTTAGCATGTCTCTTGTCATTCCTTGAACTATTCTATTTCCTCTCAATAACTCCATTTTGATGTGGAGTTCTTACAGGTGAATATTATCTTCTTATTCCATGTTGTTCATAAAATTATTTAAATTCATTTGACGTGAATTCTCCTCCTCTATCAGATCTTAGGAATTTGATTCTTAATCCAATTTTGTTGAAATATGGTAGCTTCGGTCAGATATAGAAATGATGATCATATGTGTGTGTATATATATGTCAGTATGTATTAACATATGTATATAGACACACACACACACACACACACACACACACACACACACACACACACACACACACACACACACACATATATATAAATTATATACATCATCATTTATATCAAAATCTACTACATTCCAAGTATATTATCGATATGCATTTAGAGGTTATTAATTGTGGATTATTAACATTTCATGTTTCATTTAGGATCCCGATCGAGAAACATTATCAGTGATCATTTCTAGATTGGATATTATTTATTTTTGCAAGATAAAATCAGATTGAACTTAGTAAGCATTTATGTTTATTAAGTAACTAACTCCGAATTGGTGATCGGGTGTTTAGTTTAGATGAAAAGGCACAATTCATGAGACATCTCATGAACAAACATGCCTCCACTTTGTGAAGACATCTCCGCTCATGGGATGTGTCTCTTCCTTATATATTTAATGTAGATCCAATCCACAATTGGAGACATTGAAATCAATAAATGTTATGCTCTTGTAGATCGAATACCATTAAGAAAAATTAAGACTTGTGAATTCATGATCAGTATTTTTCAATACTGATTTGGCATCAACTTCATATTTATCAAGTTCAACATTCTGGTTATAATCTGAAAGAAATTTAATCTTTTGAACATGGTATTAGAGCCAAGTTAAGGAAGATCTAATTAAATTTAAGATATCAGATTTGTCTAAGTAACATAACAGAAGGTGGCGAACTTTATTAAGGCATTTGGGCAAACTCAGAAATCATCACGAAGAAGATTGAATTATGTCTAGATTTTGAATCAAAGAATCTGAGAACGGAAACTCTCAGACTTCCAGAGTCATTCTCGGATGAAAATCCAGATTGCCCATTTGCAGTGATAATCACAGAATTCATGGCATTCCATATTCATTGTTTGATTTGTTTGGTCAGAGCTTGGGATTATCATTGGTGTTGATCATAATCACTAACATTTCTAACGGGAACCATCATTGATTCATATTGATCAATGATATTTAATTTGTCGTGGCTTATCCAAGACCCGATATCGGGCATTTCTTATTTGGCCGTTGTGGTTAAATTCCTTTTATCATTGGTCATTTCGAGAGACAATAAGGTGATGAGAAACAATGTTGGGAATTATGTGATAATATTTGCATATCACATTCAAACCATCTGATGGGGAAGAAAAAGTCATCGCTAGGAAGATTAAAGGATGGTATCAAGTAAACAAGGAAAATTGTGGATGTGTTAGCACCAATCACTGAAGGTTGCAAGGATATCGCAAATGTCTGAGAAAAAAGAAATGATTGGGGTTTACATGGGAACTCAATGGAGTGGAGTTAAAGATATAAGTGTTTGTATGCTCTGCACTAACAGTTTATGTGAGGGAAAAAGCTATTCGTATTTCATCTTTGTGAATGAATCTATGAATAGAGACGTGAGGGCCTGGAGCAATTATATCATTGCATGATCGAGTGGTATGAGGTTGATGGTGGGCATTCAATTTGCATTTAAGCGGGGGCACTTTTATATATATAAGTGTCATGTCAATCAAAACCATCATCAGAAAGGGGGTAATCTGGAGATTGATATTTATTCCTCATCCTATGCATATTGTCACGACAAGATGTTGAGGGAGTCTTTCGGGCTTCTCTTGAAATTACTACATCTACCCTCTTTTGTGGAACGCTGAGTTAGAGCGAATAATATATTCTCCAGCACAGTCGACTATACTTGAGGAATCTGGCTATATTTGGGAAGGTGATCAGGACTATGCTTTTTCCATCGTTGACATTTTTTAAGTGTGGATAAGCCAAATTTATCAAGCTGAGAATAATAATCAGAGGGCACGGAACAGATCTCATCGTTCATTAGTCTGGAGTCATTGGTTATGTGCGACACCACTGAAAGGGTGGAGCATGATATCGGCATTGTCCTTCTCCATTTGCACACGGCATCACATATCGGTGGTTCTATGGTTGTCGTCTATTGGTCTATATTCATGGTATTGGTTACTATCGCCTTGGAGTTGGGCTTATTTTCAACATTTGATTATTGAAGGTTCAGAAGTATGCATGTATTCTGAAAAGTGTGGTTCACTTTGTTGCCACGTATTGGATCTTTAAGATATTAAGTCATGTGCTACCTGGGTGATTGCTTCATGTCTGTAAATGAAGTTCATGTTATCTGGAAAGTTCGGGCTTATTGGCAGAATTCAGCATTGGCGTGGTTTAGCTTAATCTGGAGGACAATATACATCCTTGCAGTCTTGATGGACATCAATGGTCTTTACGACCTTGCTGTCAAGATCTCATCTGTTGATAGTTCAAGCTACTATTGGATGAAGTTTGAATTCGATGGCTGCAACCAAATGATTTCATCAAGATAAGTATTCTTCTATTTATACTTTTGAAATCTAGGGTAAAAATTTAAGTTTGCTAAGTTGTGCAAATCTGACCTTGGTTATTTGAAAAATGTGTGTTTAATCGTGGTTTCTCTTAAATATGTGATCTTTGGGATAAGGTCCTATGGAGATACCTCTATTCCTTTCATTTGTAAAGATCTCTGAGTATGACTCTAAGATAAAAAGAGAACTGCAAATTTTTGTTTGATTGGATGATCACTTTGATAACATTCTCTTTGTGCATGGACTAAGATGGTGCCTTGAGAGGCCTAATTCTATGTTGTATATGCTAAACTACATATTGCATTCAAGAAATTTTTAGTTGTGCAGACTATCTTCTGTTGTGCTAAGTTTAGCACTCTCGAGAGGAGTAAAAGATGGAAGAAAGAGTTATATCAAATAAAGATAAGTTTCTTTATTCCTTCATTCTGATTTTTTGATATATTTCTCTTTAGGCTGATTTATTTATTCATGTTTTAATATTATTCATAAATTCTTATGTATTCATGCTATAACCTATAATAGTAAATCTTGTATGATTCTAGTCTTAATATTTCTTTGAATATTTATAAATTGTTAGTAATCTCTCTCTAAAAAAGCTTTGTGAGCAGCTAGAAGCAGGAAGGTGATGATTAGCGATGAAAAGCTTGAGGAATCTTATGAGGAAGTCATGCCAACCAAAGAAATGATCAAGCGTGAAGTCACAACTTGCAACCATGGAACTGAGCTGGTGGTTAGAGGGAGTTCACTTCCAGAAGTCTTCTTTGCAATCTTTGAAGTAGGGATCAAGAGGGAGTTTTGTAACTCACTGAGAAGAAGTAAAGATTACTATATTGCAAGGCTAGGTGATAAATCCTTAGAGGATCCCTTCAGCTGCTAAGATTAGAATTGCTCCAGACTATCATCTAGATTTGACATTGGTAACTCCGCAAACCTATTTAGAATAGAGTGATATGGGATAAGGTTGAAGAGGACAGCCCTGAATCTCTACAGAGGTGTGCGTTGGAAACCATTTCTCTAAAGCTAGTGTTGCAGGCAATCTTGTACGATGAGGTCAGGAGGTTGATACAAGCTTGAAGATTCAAAGGGAGCCTCCTGAACCTAAAGAAGATAATCATGTTGTTTCAGGTTAAGGTCTACGATGATATCCTGGTGAAGCAGGAAGCAATCTTTTGTGGCACTGAGTATAATAGAAGCCGAATATATTATAGCCTCTATGGGAGCAAGAGAAGTAGTATGGCTCCGGAAATTACTTGTGGGATTATTTGGTGAGGCCCCGAATCCTACTATTATCCACTGTGACAATCAGAGTTGTATTAAGCTTTCAGTGAATCCAGTATTCCATGATAGATCAAAGCATATAGAGATTTCTTACCACTATGTGAGAGACATGGTAGAAAGGAATGTGATCCAGTTGGAGTATATTAGTACAAACAATCGAACAGCAGACATGCTCACCAAGCCTCTCTCCAGAGTTAAAGTTGAACTCTTCAGGAAGAAACTTGGTATGGTTGAAATGTAAGTTATTGTTGAGACTCAAATTGTTTATTTTGTACTAATGTATTTAAAATTTGTTTAATGTGTAAACTCTTTTGTCATGAGTGTGACTCCATGACTTTATGGGCCCTCACCCCCTGTGTACATTATTGAAAAGTGACGATCTTTCTCATAATGAACACTTGTATTTGACATTGTAAAAGTGACGACTCTACAATGATTAGTTTCACTATCATGATGGATATCATGTGACTTGATATCCGTGGATATGTCATGATAGTATCTCTTGGACATTTTGATAGATATCATGAGACTTGATATCAGTTGAAGATCCTTATGATCCTTATGAGATAATCATGGTGGATAAATGTATCCGTGGATATGCCATGATTTATTATGGTAGACATCATGAGACTTGATGTCAGTGCACATACCATAATGAAGATGTGTTATGAAGAATGTCAAGTGGCTTGACTCTCTTAGAAGCATACCATATCTTCTGATATCACAAGTAAGGTGATATCACTATATACTTGGTTAGTGTTATCTTCCCTAGCTAAGAGGGAGTCTTGAAATATGGTAGCTTTGGTCAGATATAGAAATGATGATCATATGTGTGTATATATATGTCAGTATGTACTGACATATGTATACACACATATATATATTAATTGTATACATCATCATTTATATCGAAATCTACTACATTCCAAGTATATTATCGATCTGTGTTTAGAGGTTATTAATTATGGATTATTAGCATTTCATGTTTCATTTAGGATCCCGATTGAGCAACATTATCGGTGATCATTTCCAGATTGGATATTATTTATTTGTGCAAGATAAAATCAGATCAAACTTAGTAAGCATTTATGTTTATTAAGTAACTAACTCCGAATTGGTGATCGAGTGTTTAGTTTAGATGAAAAGGCACAATTCATGAGACATCTCATGAACGGACATGCCTCCACTTTGTGAAGACATGTCCACTCATGGGATGTGACTCTTCCTTATATATTTAATGTAGATCCGATCCACAATTGGAGACATTGAAATCAATAAATGTTCTGCTCTTGTAGATCGAATACCATTAAGAAAAATTGAGACTTGTGAATTCATGATCAGTATTTTTCAATTCTGATTTGGCATCAACTTCATATTTATCAAGTTCAACATTCTGGTTATAATCTGAAATAAATTTAATCTTTTCAACAAGTTTCATTCTCTACCAAAACTTTAATGTCTTAAACCTCCCAAGAGGTTTCAATTTTTCTTTTCGAAATGTAATCCAAGTCATCCTAGAATAATCATGAATTCATAATATGAAATAACTCTCTCCTTGCAAGATTTTTGTCCTTGTTGGCCCACACAAATCAATATGTATAAGTTCCAAAGGATTTGATTTAAAGTACTCCTTTGATTTGAAACTCAAGCTCATTTTTTTTCCAAACTAGCACTGTTTGTAGATATTATTAGGGGGATTTGTTATCTTTGGAATGTCCCTTACGGCTTGCTTATTTCTAATCTTCACAATGTTGTCAAAGTTCAAATGTACCATCCTTTTGTGTCACAGCCATCTCTCATCTTCGTGTGCATGTAGCACTTTTCTCCTTAACTTCACTAAGGATGTAGAGATTGTTTGCAGTTCTACTAGCATTTGCAACAAGTTTCCATGTTCTCGTCTTTTTAATTCCACAACCATTAGGATGAAATGTGAGAGTGTTCCCTTGATCACGCAATTGACTCACACTTAGAAGATTATGCTTCAATCCTTTGACATATAATACATTTTCAGTCTTTGTCTTTCCGTGTTCAAAACTAAGAGTATATTTTATTGTTATTCTTGTCATAGTCTCCAAACTTCACAGTGCCTCCATTTATTTCCTTCAAAGTGAGGAACTTGCTTTTATCCCCTGTCATACGGCTTGAGCACCCACTTTCAATATACCACTTCAATTTCCTTTGTTTTGCACATGGAAGGTTTCTTCTACTAGCATGGACTTCTCTATCATTTCATGCTCCTGCCTCTTCTTCCAAACTTTTGTAGATTTCTCCTTTAGCCTATCATGAACACCCTCCTTTTTTTTTTGAGGTTCCACAAAATTACTTCTACAAGAACACATTGTATGACCAAATATATTGCACTTGTAGCACATAATGTTGTAGTCCATTAGAGGAGAAAATGGATTATACTTCCTCTTTAATAAATAAAATTCCTTCCTTGCATGAACTCTACAATCCACCACCTTATGACCAAAATTATTGCAAAAGAAACAATAAGCATAAAAGGAATGTTGAAACTTGTTCATTTGTTCTTTCCTTTGAGGAAACGGCCTTTTGAAATTTCCATTATTTCCTTTGTGAGGAATGTTGATTTTTTGAGTGATATTGCTTTCTCTCTTCTTGGAACAATCATCATCAATGGATATTTTTTGCACATTTTCATATCCTTTGAACTTCTCCTCATTTTTTTTCTTCGGTAACTTTGTATCCTTAGAACTTGAACCTTCCTTGGTAGTCTTATGATTTTCTTCAAAGCTAAGACTAGTCTTGATGAAAGGTGATCTTTTAGAGTTGATAATGTCCTCCATAATTTTGATGCTCTTTTCAAATTTCATGCTTCAATTTAATTGATCATTTGATTTCTCCAACTCCCTCCTCAAGGAAACAATTTCAAGCTCCAATCTCTCACAGTCCAATTCATTTGTCCTTAGCTGATCTCTTATAACTTCTTTATTTTGTTTTGCTTCCTCAATTTGAATCTTTAGATCCATGATCATCTTTTTAAATTATACAAGACTTGAAGTTGTTACTTTAGCCTCGAATTTCTCTTCTTGAGCTTCTCAATCTTATTATAGGAAAAATGGATTTCCTTCTCAAGATATTTTTCTTCATCATATTCAGTATGTTCTTCTTTTAAATCTCCTTCTTTTCTTTTGTCTTCATCATCCTTTGCTTCTATCACCATGAAGAATATTTCTTTTCTATCCCAATCGGAGAAGATTCCACTGCTTTCTTCGAATGAGCTACTTACTTCTTGGATGTAAAGACTTTTTTTATGCTTTCAAAATTTCTTTTCATACTTGCCTCATGTGATTTTTTCTGTTATAGTGATATTTCCTTCCTTTCTTTTTGTTGTATTCTTCTTCCTCTTCACTACTCTCACTCCTAGATTTTAGACACTTGGAATCAAAATGAACTAAATTACCACAATTGAAACATTTAAGAGTATTTACCTTCATGTTTATCAAATCCTTTCTTGAGCTTCCTCACAAAGTGAGCTTCTTCTTCATCACTTGAGATTTCACTTGATTTGTATCCTTTGTTTTTCGTCTTCTTGGATGTAGGAAGCTTCCCATTTTTATGGCTTCTTCTTCTCCATCCACATTTCGTATGTCATGGGATATGTCATGAGGATCCCATGCAACTCATCCATCTTCAAGGTGTCTAGATCCTTCATTTCCTTGATGGAAATTTTTTTTGCATCAAATCTCATGGGGAGAGATCTTAAAACCTTTTGCACAATTATTGCATCCTCAACCTTCTCTCCAAGACCTCAAATAGCATTGATGATTTCATCCACACGAAGCTAAGGTAGCAAAACAACTTCCCATGTACTAATCTTGAGAGAAGGGTTAAGCAAAAAAAAATCAAATCTAAACAGTTACAAAAACATAAACATAAATAATATTCATACCACAACACAATGATTATATGGGGAAAACCCTTTCAGGAGAAAAACCCCACACTTCAAAAGCCTCCCAATATATAATTTAGAACTCAACAAGATTACAATATACTTTCAAAGCAAGCTTTCTCATAGGATTATCACCAACCAAAGACCCAGAGGAAACTCAACAGCTATAAGACTCTTACACAAAACCTATATCTCATGCACCTAATATTTATGACATACAATACATGAAACTGTCAAATGGTATTACAAAACCATGAGCCAAAACAACCTAAAAAGTGGTGCCCATCCTTATCTCCAATAACATATGCCTATGATCTATCAAAAACACACCACCACATGTAACTCCCCCTTTACAACTCATTTATGTGTCCAACACATTTTCACATCTCCCATTTCAGGAGACCCAACTTTTGAAGGCCATAACTTTTGATCTAGGTGTCTTATTAACTAACTTTTTGAACCATCGGAAAGCTTGTGAAGCACTCTATCGAGCTATAACCCACTACATAAATTATTGTTGATGTGTTTTTTATGCACTTCTCAACACAGGTAATGCATAGGTGCATCACCTCTCTTGAAAGACAATCTTCCACAATCAAATTGCAGAACATTATCCCAAGGTCTCTAATGTCAAGTCTTGACAGTGCTTGGAATATCTCAGTTGTTTGATGTGATTTGCTGGAATCACAAGGCGGTCTTACGGATAAGTTACAAAGCATGGGAAGTTGGGTCTTGAAATGGAGTTCCTAAGATGGAGAAGTTGTTGTGCATTTGTTGTAGGTTCAAACAGCAGTCTTGAACTCCATTTTTATCATTGGATTTAGCTTTACAACGTGCAATGAACCTTTCCTAAGGTACTTTATAAAAAAAAAAAGGAAAAAAAGTGCAGGGAAGATAGAAGGTTCCTGGATCTGCAACTAACTGTGAACAGTGATAATGGAGTTCCTGCAATGGACAACTTCTTGGAAACAATATTCCACTTAACCAGAAATCTCACAGTCTCATGGAATTTGTGCTATCTTCTAAGGTCTGCGAATATTTTGTCTTTTATTCACCATGTGCATGCATGAACAAAGATGAAAGTGTGGAGTAGCTTTGAATTTAAGCCCAGACTAACTTTACACAGCTATTTACCATCAGCAAATAGCAAAAAGTATGGACTAAGAAGGCATCTACACTGCAGGGATTTTCATAATCACATAACAGCATTTCTAAAATCTATCAAAACAAGAATACAACTAACTAGAACAACAGTACAAATCTAATTAAAGCATCTAACAATAGAGGTTGAATCAAGTAACATGTGAAAAACTCAGAAAATACACCAAGTCAATGTATTTTCATTATAAATTTCTGCAGCATGTCTTTACAACAACTCAACTCCCTTTGCAAATGAGAGGAGAGCCCTATTTATAGTGCCCAAAAAGTCAAATGAATGGCCAAGATTAATTCTCATTGTGCAGCCAAGATTCATTACAAAATAGGGTTTCACCAACCCTCAATATATTACAATTTTAAATTACATTTTGTCCCTTTCCCTATTTTGTCCTCTAGTGACGGCACTGTAGCATTTTGTCTTTTTGTTGATTGTTGTTTTACTGTAGCTACTCTTTGGGGAGCTCTTTATCATGAACAAGGTTGTCCTCCTGCTTCTTCGATGTTGTATATTCCATGAACTTCAAGATGACTGGCTGGAGTTTGTCTACCTCAATAATCTCATATCGCAGTGTTTGGTAGCTCCATTCTTTTGCATTATCTTCTAGCTTCTTCCAGTCCTCATCGTATTTTGTACCTTGATCCCTAAGTAGCTCTGATTGATCAAAGGCACGGGAAACAAAACTCATGAACTCCACTGTTATTTCGCTAGACATCCCATCTTCCATCCTCTTCTGGAAGTAAGGTTTCACTTTTTCTGGATCCATTTGTACTGCGGGCGTATCATACTCTGTCATCAGCTTGAGATAACGAGTGCACTCCGCCCTAATCTCCTTGATCCATTTGATGTCTAGATCCACTTTGCTCATTATTTTCTCCAACCTTTCCTTCCTGTTATCAAAGTCCCGCCGCCATACATCCATCAACCAATGATTGTCCTTGTTAAACGCAAGCTCCTTTTCCCATGTGGCTTTTGGTAACTGAAGGATAGCCTCGATCTTAGGAAATGTGGAGTCGTATGTTGCAGGGAAGTCAGTGCAGAGCTTCCTCGTTCCTTCCAAAGATTGCTCCAGGTCTAAGAACTTGTTGGTTGTTCACACAACCTGGCTAATTCCCAAGTTCCCGACGTACAAGACTTGTCGGAACCAGCCCTCCGTAGTCTTTTCCAAGTTCTTTCTTCTCTCCATCTTATCGATTTGTTCTTTGGACAGCAGTTGGGGTGCGGTTGTGGACGTAGTAGGCAAGTCATCCACCGAAGACCATTGCTGGATATGTTAAAGCATCCACCTATGCTTTGAGCTCATCTTTTGAAATCTTGTCTTGTTTTATCAGATGCACCACCGTAGCCATCGACTCCTCAAGATGCCCTACCTTTTGTTCTCTGGTGGCGGTCCCTAGATCCATGGTGGAGATGTTGTAAGTCATCCCTTCCTGACCTACATGGGTGTGGCTATTTTCACAGCTCGAGACCCAAAGGCATCCATCATTACCCTAGATCTGATCTTAGGCCTTTTCTCTTTTCTAGTTGTAACCTGTGCTCAGGCCAAGATGGCCTCCAACTTTGCTCTTGGGTCCCTTCGTGCGAGAGTTTTATTCTCAAGCTGTCTTTCAAGCCACTCAGGCATAGTGGCCTTTTCTTTAGGCGATTCATGATCACCTTTACCTTCCTTGGTTGAGACTTCAATTTCCTCACCCTTGGGGGCCTCTTTTTCCCTCTTAGCAGCATCTCCTTCTTCGTCATCAGAGTCCTGGATGAACACGAGGTGCTTGATAGGAAGCTTGGTAGATAATAGCTGTCAGGGACTTTCTTGCTTCTCTATCTCCTTGGTTTGCTCGCCTTCAGGTTTGTGTTCCTTGGGTTGCTCAATTTCGATGCTCTTGACAGTTGGAGCCTCACCCTCTGGTTCATCTTTCCCCGAACTATCTTCTTGTTGGTGTCCCTTTCCTCTAAAGGGTGACCCTTCTTCCCCCTTTTCAGTACCCTTCAACTGTCAGGCCATCTCCTCTTCAAGATCATCGTCGAAAGTTTGCACGATGACCCTACCACCCGCACCATCCTCCTCATCCCCGCTCTCTGAGGAACTAGTTCCCTCCTCCTCGTAAGCCACCCTGTCAATCGTTCGGTGCTCATACTTTGGGTGCTCATGATATTCATCGGCATCTTCCTCAAATGACTTTGAGGCTTCTCGCTCTCATTTCTCCCACTCCTTAGAGATTAACATGGTGGCTTCCATAACCGGTGGCCCTATCGAGGGTTGTGAAGGTTTGGCAGTAGCGAGGACCTGAGCTAAGGCTGCTTGAAGCGTGGGATCCATGAGGATCTGGGAGAGCTCAGAAGGGATATTCTACATATGCTTTGAGAAGGCTTTAGGCAAGGTGGGAGCAGGCATTGGTGCTGCCACTGTAGGTAATGGGAGTGATGTAGTGGGTGACATGGCAGCGGAGGAAGGAGGAGTAGTCATGGCGGAGGAAGAGTCAATTACAATTATAGGCTTAGCCGGAGGCGAGGGGGCAAGATGGACAGAGATGTCCACTACTGGTGGGGATGCGGTGACAATGGCCAGGGAGGTAGATAATGGGGTAGCCAAAGCAGGGAGAGCCAAAATAGGCTTTATTTGATCAGTACCTTTTGCTTTTTCTTCTTCTTGGGTTAAGAGCTGCTCCGCTGTGCCCCCCGTTTGCTTAAGTCTTTTGGAGGGTGAGCCCCCTATTTCTTTTTTTGTATAGACCTTGGGGTTAGGAGACTGTTCTGTTTTCGTCTCCTTCCTCTTCTTAGACCTGGTGACTGGAGGAGACTTGGACGTCCCGCCAGTTGACGTGGTGGCAACGGCATCCTCCGTGGCACTTGGCTCACTTTTGAGCCCTTCATAAGTCAAAATTACCTCCTGCTGTTTTAGTCAGACCACTTGTCTATCAACCCATTCCTTAGTATGGGGCAAGATTGGCTTAGTTATAATGTTGAGGTCATCAACCTCCTGTTCATCCCAGTCTATTGTTGGTAACGGCAAGTTGGCAACTGTGGGGTACCTGGGGTCCATTATGGTGCTCTCATCTTCTTCGACTTGGTCGGGTATGGGAAAAGGTTGCACCTTTCTTACAAAATGTGCAGTCATCCGCATATAGTGCCTTGCACGTACCTCTTTATCATCTTGACAATCCCCCCAAAAGTCATCAATGTGGTGCAAATGAGCGAACCTCGGTCCTAGTGCCTTCCTCACATGCCCATATGGGTCCATTCGTGGGTGAGCAGTGTGCAGGTGAAAATGGTAATCCTTCAGTTCTTTCTCAGAGTTACCAGTGCACTGGGAAGTTTGTAGTTTATACATGCCCTGGCCAAGAGTCATGGGATAAGAGATCCCTGCTATGTGTTTGCCGATGAAGATCACCTGTATGTGTTGGAGCTGTCGAGAAAGCTCCAATAAGATGATTCGGTCGTTGGGGTACCGAGGCAACTTGTTTGGCCTCTCGGTGAAGCCTTGGGCACAGATGTACATGAACTTTGGGTATTGGATGAAGAGGAAGGCATATTGCTTAGGAAGGCTCGAGCATTGTGAGAGACCCTTCTCTCAAAATCCCCAGCAACCATTCTGATGATGTGGCCAGTGAAGGCATCATTGACCTTGCAATACTCCTTAAAATTTTGGTATTGGAGTTGGGGATACCTGTCATAGGGTTTCAGTTTTTGACCCTGCTCTTCATCGGGTGCCACGAACAACCCGTTGTACTGTCTCTAGTCTACCAAGGAGTAGATGAGGTATGAAGTCATATAGAATTTGGAGCTTTTCTTCACGTTGAGGAACTGCTCATGAAAGCAGTTGCTTATTATACCTCCCTAATAGAATGAGGTCTTTGTGGTAACATCTTCATTCCCTCAAAGGATCTACTCAAAAAAGTACACCATCCACCCTTGAAAGAAGGCCGCAGTAGGGAGGCCCATAACCCTGCTTAGCACTGTGACCAAATCGTGGTAGTCTTCATAGAAATCGCTGCGGAAGAGTTCGTTAGGAACCTTCGTGGCACTGCACCGCTTTTCCTTGAGCCAATGCTGATTTATTAACTTTTTGCAACCTGTAGGGTTATCATCCCACGCTGCCTGGCACTCCTCAATGGTAGGTGTTTCCATTTCGACGAAGGTAGGAATATGAAAGGTCTCTGTGATTCCTTCAGCCGACATATCGGCGAGAATGTTGTCATCCCTATCAACAATTGTTCTTGTATCTGGTTGATATGCTTGCCGACAGGCCATGACGAGCTTAGGGGCTACAAGAGATAGATGAAATCCTGTTGCCTTTGCTATTCCACTTTTCCTAATAAGCCTTGCATTTTTGGTCATTGGGTTGACCCTGACCCTTTGCTTGAACTTGTCAATATCGACATGGCCAATATTGGTGTCAGTGATTTCTTTCCAATCCGTGGCAACCTTTGAGTGTAGGGGTTCACCCTGGAATTGGTATTTCATTTGTTTTTTGTCCTCTTTTCCTCGAGGAGTCTTGGCCGATTTCTTTCCTTTGTCCTTTTCTAGAGCTTCCCCTGAAGGTCCTGCACCTGATTCCATATATCCTGCAAGCAACAGTGCAGTTAGCGCAATTGATCACGAAAGTCGTCATGTTAGTCAAAGTCCCATGGATGAAATCAATTTTAAATAATCTATCATTCATAAAATGATACTATTATCTCCCAAATGCCATTGGTCTTGTAATTGAGATCTTTCAGTCAGTCAGGGCCCGGAGGGCCGGACTTCCTTGGTAGGAATGTTGTTTGGAAGGGAAAACAGGGCAGAGCGATCCGAGAGATCTTTCTCGACCGAATTTTAATAGTTCAAAAGGAGCATAACAACGAGGGCCGAATTCAAGCACGTGGGTCGAGATCAGATTTCAAATTTGAGGTGATTTGGATTGATTTAGGAGCATCCGGAGGTACAAGACCGGAAAGCCATCCAAGGTTGGTCGTTTGGAACGTCCGAGCAGGAACGGAGTTCCAGGGTCCGGGACCCAAAGGGTCCAAGGGTGGTTGCTTGGTTTTCAGTTTTGCAGTTTAAAGTATTCGGGCCCAAGTGAGCGGGATGTCGTCATGCCTTCGCCGTCTGGGATGGCAATCGTCGGGTGGAAATTCAGAGAAGTCGGCCCGGAAAACCGGACCCAAGAGGGAAAAAAGTCGTCAATCCATTTTCAGTTTTCAATCGGGTGGATGGAATTCTCCTACAGATACCCGATCAGCGAGACATCAATCATCGGAGCGAAGTCATCGCGAGCGTTTCATGTCTCATCGACCGGCGACAGGAGAAGGCAAATCGACAGAAGGCTTTTTCTTCGGCATGAGGTCTCATCGACTTCCTCAGGTCTTGCCGATCACCGCAGAACAAACAAGCACGTCGGTAAGAGATCTTTGCGGTGGAGAGATGTCTTGGCGAGATCTCATGGTCTTGTCGACCGACGGCAAAAAAATCACAATCGGCGAGAAATCTTTCATCGATGTAATGTCTCAGCGAATCCGCAATGTCTCACCGACCGCAAAAAGGAGGACCGGACCCGGCATCAGTGTCAAACATTGGATTTTGATTTTGATTTTAAACAGCGATGAGACGCCCGGAGCCCAGGGGCTAGAAAGATGAACACGATTTTCCCCTTGGCGGCGAGGAGGGGATGGAGTCCCGGATAGCGGAGCTCGACACGGACGAAGCCGTTTAAAATTGAATAGCGAACTCCCAATGGAGAAAGGGGGCCCAGGGCCCAGGAAGCAGAAGGTTTGCAAGGGTTCACCATTTAGAACAGCAAGGATGGGATGAAAATCGATGGACAGATGTCCGGAGATCGAGACCCGGGAGGGCGACAAAAAATTGAGTTGAGATGCCAAGCAAACAGCGGAAGGAAAGACGGGCCCCGGAGCTCGAGCGGATGGATCGGCTTTGCCGTTTGAAATGGCGGCATCCCCGCGGACTTCCGGACATGGAGGTCCGGCGGCACAAGCCCGAAGAGTCAAGGCGGCGACCAAAATTTGTTGTTTTAAGTTTTAACCTCGACGGTCAAGTGGCGACGGCAATCCGAGGATCCGGGTCCGAGGGGTCAAATAGCCATTTGGAAAATGTTCGTTGTGTCTTTGCTTTTGACCGCCAAGAGGAGACCCCGGCCCAGAGGGCATGAACGCCCCTGCGCGAAGAACGGCCACGCCAAGGAGGAGCTCCGGATTGATCATGAGGGTACTTTGGGAGGTTTTCTCGAGTTTCAAGACATGGGTTTTATGCGTTGCATCATGTTTTATCATTTACATGCCCTTTTAACCGTTATTGTTCATTTAAATCCTTTAAAATCATGAAAACGTTACTCGGGAGGGCAAATGGTAAACCTACCTCGGACACTCGATGTGGCAAGATGTGAAATCAACTAATGATCGGCAAGTGAAGGCAATGGGTGCGAGGGTGACGGTTGACGAAGACGACGGGCTCCTCTGGCAAGTTCTCTGATCCTTCTCTGCAACACTAACAAGTGAGAATGATAGGTTTGGGCAAGATATTTATACCCCTACCGCCATTAATGGCCTTATTAAATGCAAGTACGGCGAGCAAGGAAGTTGGTGAATTCAAATTCGCGGACGGCGGCAGGAGGTCCAGGGCCTGGAAGCCGGAGAGACGCGAGGCGGTGGCCATTTTGAAAAATTCTTCTCAGAAATCACCAGCGGCAACAGGGAAGTCAAATCCCAGAGGGCGGAAGTTTGCCACCAGCATGCTGTCAGGAATGGCGAAATCCTCATAGAACTCCGGAAGCAGAAGTCTAGGGGTTCGGGCCCGGCAGGTTCAAAGGCATTCAAAACTTTGCAAATTTTGATGGACAGAGGTCAAGGAGCGGGCTCCGAGGTCCGGGAGGACGCAATCCATTCGCCGTTTGGGACGGTGAACACAACAGGGAAACTCGGCCAAGGAAAGTCAAAGGGGCAAGCCCGGCAGGTTCGAAGGCCGCTGGCAGAGGCAAACTGCCAGAGAGACCCCGCAAGGTGTCAGATCTTGACAAAATTAAATGGGAGAAGTATGGTCGACTCATGATGAGACTTTGAATGTATGATGACCACCCGAGACACCAAAATGGGGCACGCAAAATGAGGCAATGACAAAAATGACCCGACAAGGCGAAAGAAAAAGAGGGTCCCCATTCCAAACGGGGCATGTGTGCTGAGGGCATAACAAGTACAACCAATTTTAGGCCCAAAAAAATGCCTCTAAGGCCTTCAAAATGAACTTTGAAACTTTGAAAAATAAAAACTTTAATATTTGCAAATCTAGACATGATCTTACGATGAAACTTTACGAGCATGCTTATTTAGCCAATCTGAAGCTTTGGGAAAAATTTTGCATCAATCCATGCTCAAATGTAAAATTACTATAAATAGTATCCTCATGCAATTGTAGGTTAAGACACCATTTTCCTAACAGTAGATAGGCAGCAATATTTTCTTCATCCTTCATCTTCAAACTCTCAAATTGTCTCATGTGGGTTTGAAGCTTGGCCTTCTTAACCTTGTCATATCCTTCATATTTATTTTTAACTTATCCCACATGTCCTTTTCCAATTTGCAATGCATAAATTTTACAAATTGTGATTCAAATAACCCACACAAAATCATTTTTTTGGCTTTGGCATTATTTTTGCTTTCCCTCTTTCCGGCTTGATCTATTATTGGGGTTGGAGGAGCAGTATAACCATGTTCAACTGATTGCCAAATATCATACCCTAGAGCATTCAAATAATTTATATCCTTATGCTCGAAAAGGCATAATTTGTTCCATCAAACTGTGGTGTCCTATTTAAGAAGAACCTATATCCTTCTTGACTAGTCATGTGTGCTTCTGAGATCTACCTTCAAGCAATTAGGCTATCCCCAAAGAAACCCTCTCTGATACCAATTGATAAAACACACATTTATACTAAGAGGGGGGTGAATTAATATAGATTAAACTTATCTTTTCACGACTTAATCAATCACAATAGTATTACCTTAAAACTTAATAATCCATAGCAATAACATACATGCATGATCTAGCAATTAAGAACATAAGAAGAACACATGATTTTACATGGAAACACTTACATGAGAAAACCACAACAATATATTGCTTGTATAAATCTTCTTACAAATTTTGTAGGCACCAACCCACTAGAGACTCCAATCCCCACCACTAAGCACCAACGCAATAAGAGACACAAATCTCTTCTAATAAGAGGCACCAATCTCTCGATCTCCTCAATTAGAAGGCTCCAACCTCCAAATGAATAATATGATAATTTATTTGCAACTTCCTCTTAGATCTTCCCAACTTCTCACAAATCTACAATATGATCACTCATAAATATGCAATATAGTCTTCAATATTCCTACTCATAGATCCACCATGATCTTGTTTTTATTTCTCTTCTCAAAAATTGATGTTAAATGCATCTCACAAATCTGCTCACTTATCTCTTGTAAATTTGCTCATATATCTTCTTTTTTTTTTGCTTTTCATATGAATAATATTCCTTGAAATTGATTACCTTTCCCTCTCTCTCAACCCTCCATTTATACTTGTCTTAACAACTCTTCACCCAAGGGAGGTGACTCCTCCAAGGTGATCGGCCAACTTAGCAAAGAAATAATTTTTATTTAATCTATTTTGCATGCCCTAAGATGAGCGCACCTCTCAAGGGGTCGCTCCTTTTTTAATATTTTTATTTGTAATTTTTAAATCCCACTAAAGTGGTCACCACACAAGAAGAGGTTGGACCACATTATATAGAATTTTATCTTTTTTTTATCTTCACATGGTGGGTGCCAAACTTAGATCTATAGGTCAACCATCATAAAACACCTTTGACATCACTAACAATATTTTTTCCAACAACCCTAACTTGTGCAGACTTGTTCTAACATGTACCAAGATTTTGTGAGAGACAACTAAGTGGTATGAGTGTTAATCACACAGATTTCCTCATGAGAGTGTGGTGCATCGGTTACAAACAACCAACCTACAACGACCCTAGATGATAAAACCAAAAAAAAAATCACAACCATAAAATTATCATGGGATGTTGTTAAGTCTCCTCTTCTCTTGGGTGCTTGGGGAAAAAGTAGATTTGATTGTTGGAAATCAAGATATAACTTGTATAAATATGAACTTATTAAAGTGGCTGCAAATTTTAAATTATGTGTTCAAGATTACCATAGAAAGATTAAGTGATTGACAATTACAACAATGAAAGAAAATTTTGTAATACCACAAGTCATCAAAAAAAAGTGACAAAACATATACGTAGAGAAACCCTTGCGGAAAAAAACTCCACATCCAAAGAGATCCAATGTTTGTATTAATCTTCAAGGAAGTACATCAATACAAAAATCCTCTTTTTAATCCAACAACACCTCATCACTTTGACAACCTACAAACAAACGCTTACAAACCACCATCTCAAGGCTCCAATATATAGAAGTTTGTGGGAGAGAATACCACAAATGGTATTTCAAAACAAAAAGCAAAACAACCTAGAAAAACCACACCCCCCTTAGTGGACAGCCCATAAACATGGAATAAAATATTAAATTATCACATGGCCTTCACATGGGCACCTAACCCATAGCCAATTAGAATTGATCAAACTTGAGTGCTCCATAACTCACTGACGTCTCCGACGGTTGCATGCAAGAGCATGCACCAACATTGGGTTCCCAACCATGGAAGAGCATGCAAAACATACAAATAACATGCAATTGCATGCACACCAAAGTGGTCCCCACTCACAAAGTTGGACGCCCAAGAGGAATATCCTCCAAAAATGCTTTGTAACTGCCATCGTAAAGGTCCGCCTCTTTGAATGCAATTACAATTTGTCCTTGGAAAATAAATAATAAATATTTTGTCCCTCATGTCCCCTAGAACACTTTCCAAAGAGCGTGGAGACACATAAATCAACTTAGGATAGCAATTATAATGTCACATATCCTAACATTCTCCCACTTGACATTATAGATTGCAATTACATCCATGAGATACAATTAAAATATAATCAAGTACAGTGATCAAGGCCCATGGCCTTCCTGCACCAAGAGAACTTATTTGTAGTCACTAGCTTCGTGAGAAAATCTACAACATTATCCAAAGTGTCAACCTTACCATTCTTAACCATCTCTCACACAAAGTGATACTGAACATCAACATGCTTAGTATGAGCATGATAAATAGGATTTTTGGCTAAACATATGGCACTCTGACTGTTACATCCAATTCTCACTCTCTTGCAACCAAAACCAATACCATTACCAAGTCTTTGTAACCAAACCGCCTCCTTAGACACATGTGTAGCAACCATATACTCTTCTTCAATGGTGGACAATGCAATTGTAAGTTTCCTCTTACTCATCCAACTCACTACACCTCCAAACAAAGTAAAAACATAGCCACTAGCGGACCTTCGACTATCCAAGTCACCTGCCCAATCTGCATCAACAAAACCCTGTATGTCCAATGACTTATCGACATTATTAGTACCATGATAAACCAAATAGTAATATGAAGTACCACACAAATATCTAAACACCCTCTTAACAAAATTCCAATGCTCTCTACCAGGGTTAGACATAAACCTTCTCAAAACTCCTACTGCTTGAGCTATATCTAGTCTAGTACAAACCATTGCATACATCAAACTACTGACGATGCTAGCATAAGGAAAATTAGACATCATTTCAATATGATCATCAAAATTAGGACTCGTGTCTAAACTCAACTTAGTACCAACCAAAAATGGAACATTCACTGGTTTACAGTCATACATATTAAACCTCTGCAAAATGGTATCAGCATACTTACTTTGACTTAACCAAAAAAATTTGTGAGCCCGATCTCTATTGATCTCCTTCCCAGTAATATATTTTGTAGCTCCAAAATCCTTCATATTAAATATTCCAAAATGTTGAGTCTTAATCTGCCTAATCATCACCTTGTTGTTACCCATAAACAACATGTCATCAACATACAAGACGATGATTAGTATTTGATCATAAATAACCTTAATGTAAACACAATGATCCTCCTCACTCCTAACAAATCCCAACTTCAATGCAAAGGCATCAAACTTCTACTACCACATCGTGGGTGACTATTTCAAACCATATAAAGATCTCTTTAACTTGCAAACCAAGTGTTATTTTTCTTTCACAACAAAACTGTCAAGTTGTCACACATAAATCTCTTCCTCAAGACCCCCATGCAAGAAAGCAGTTTTAACATCAATTCACTCTATTTCAAAATCATAAGCAACAAATAGATAATAGGAATCTAATAGAAGTTAACTTAGCAATAGGAAATAAAATTTCACCAAAATCAACCCCCTCTCTCTATAAGGAGTAGCCCTTGGCCACCAATTTGGCCTTGTACTTCCCTAACCAACCATCTACTCCAAATTTCTTTTTAAATACCTACTTGCAACCAATGGGCTTCCTTCCTTTTAGAAAAATCACAAGATCTTAGGTATCACAACTATCCAAAGTTGTCATCTCCTCCTACATGGCCTGCATCCAAGACTCACTTTATTCTAAAGAAAGAGCCTCCCTGTAGGACCTAGGTTCATCATCAATACTCAACAAAGCAAATACACAACAAAAATTGGATGGGCTATACCTGTCAATTGGATTTTTTTGTCTTATGGATCTTCTCAAGGTAGGAGTAAGGGGTTTTTATTCCACATGTATATCTTCTTTCTTTTCAATCTTTTTCTCGAAGTGCACTGATTTTGTCTTATCTTTCTCCTTTTGTTGTTCTTCACCTGAGTAAGCTCTAAACTCCCTAAAAATAACATCTCTAAAGAAAACCATTCTACGGGTTAGTGGATTCCAAAGCTTATAACCTTTTACATTCTCAATGTACCCAACAAATATGCATTTTTGTGCTTTTGGATCCAACTTAGAACACTTCTCTTCAGGCACATGAACAAAAGCCTCACAACCAAAGACCCTTAAATGTGAAACAGAAGGCTTTCTACCTATCCACACTTCATAAGGATTTGTATCAACAAGATTTGAACAAGGAGATATATTAATCAAATAACATGTAGTACTTATAGCTTCTACCCAAAAGCATCTGTCAAGCTTAGCACCACTCAACATTCTCCTAGTTCTTTCCATCAAGATTTGGTTCATTCTTTCTGCTACCCCATTTTGTTGAGGTGTATAAGGAGTAGTCTTTTGCCAAACAATATTGGCATGCTTATAGAACTCATAAAATCCCCTAGAACAATATTCACCCCCATTGTCAGATCTCAACACCCTTATCTTATAATTTGTTTCCTTCTCAGCTAAGGATTTAAATTTCTTAAACTTAGTGAAAACTTTAGATTTTGCATCCATAAAATAAATCCAAGTGTATCTTGACACATCATCAATGAAAGTAACATAATAATGAGATTTTCCAAAGAGTCAACATCCACTGGTCCAAACACATCTGAATGAATGATCTCTAATAAACTCTTAGCTTTATTAGTCCCATTAGGAAATAATGATCTATTTTGTTTACCAAACACACAATGCTCACAAAAAGCATTTTTACCAACAAAATAATCAAAAATACTGTCAACCAATTTTTTATTCAAAATGGTCTTAAGACCCTTTTCACTTATGTGACCCAATATATGGTGCCACAACATGCATGCGTTTTTCGTGTTAGTTACATTAGCAGAGTTACAAAAAGTGGAGGCATTAAGCCTAAACAAAGTCCCTATCTGAGATCCTTTAGAAATTACCAAACCCCCCCTACCAACCTGCAACAAGACTTGTCAAATGTCACATACATTCCAGAATCATTCAACTTGGATACTGAAAGTAAATTTCTCACAAGTCCTGGAATATGTAAAACATGATCAAGGTTTTTAACCCTCCCATCACTAAAACACAACTTTACCTTTCCCTTACCAACAATCTTCTTCGTGTTGTTATCACCAAGGAAAACTTCTCCCCCATCATAAGTTAAATATGAAGTAAACTACTCCTTGTGATGAGTCATATGGTACGACCAACCTAAATCAATAAGCCAAGCATCATCACTAATAGTGTTAGCAAAAATAAACAAAGCATCAGAATCACTATCTTTTGAGGACTTTTTTGTGGAAGTATCTAAACTCTTTTTCTTCTTTCTACACTCCTTCACATGCCCTTTCTTACCCCAATTCCAACACTTTACTCTGCTCTTCCTCGGGGTTTTAGAATGTCCTTTAGAATTGTCTCTCTTTTTGTCCCCTTTAGGCCCTCCTTTTTCTTTGGACCTTCCTCGCACATGTAAGGAATCTTGGTAGCCCACATTCATGGACTTTCTCCTCATCTCTTTTGAAAGAAGTATATGAGACTATCCATCTTCGGTTTTGTACCACCACCACTTAGGGAAACAATTAGATTTTCCCAAGATTTGGTTAAAGAAAAAAGTATCAAAATACATTTATCTTCTTCTTTCTTAACATCTACATATGCAAGTTGACTTATAATCATATTAAAATCATTTAAATGTTTTGTAATAAAATCACCATCCTTCATTTGCAAAGAATACAAACATCTTTTGAGATATAACTTATTAGTTAGACTTTTTGTTTGGTAGATTTCACCTATCCTCCTCCACAACTTGAATGTGATAGATCCTTCTAAAACGTTCAAGAGGACAGAATCTACAAGACACAACTGAATGGTTCCATGTGCCTTCTTGTCCATGTTCTTCCAATCTTCATTAGATGGTTCTAGTTTCTTTTCACTTATAACTGCCAACCATTGAAATCTCTCTTGAAGGAGATCCTCCATATTCAACTTCCACATCTTGTAGCCAATGCCATTGAACTTCTCAATATCTACACAAGAGGTAGAAGCCATAGTTTATAATCTTCTTCACAAATCTGCAAAACCCACAATGCACAAGCTCCCACTGCAACCAAAAAATATTCAACACTCAAAAGAAAGGCATCCCTCTCTTAACAAAACCATTAGCTTTGATACCAAATGTTGGAAATCAAGGTATAACTTGCAACAATATGAACTTATTAAAGTGGTTGCAAATCTGAAATTATATGTTCAAGATTACCATAGAAAGATTAAGTGATTGGAAATTTCAACAATGAAATAAAAATATGCAATACCACAAGTTATCAAATACAAGTGACACAAGATATACGTGGAGAAACCCTTGCAGGAAAAAACACCACACCCAAAGAGATCCAATGTTTGTATTAACCTTCAAGGAAGTACATCAATACAACAATCATTTATGTAATCTGGTAGCACTTCATCGCTTTGATAACCTACAAAAAAACTCTTACAAACCACCATCTCAAGACTCCAATATATAGAATTTTGTGGGAGAGAATATCGTAAATGGTATCTCAAAACAACAAGAAAAAACACCTGGAAAACTCATTCCCCCCTTAGTGGACATCCCATAAATGTGGAATAAAATATTAAATTATCACATGGCCTTCACATGGTCGCCTAACCCATAGCCAATCAGAATTGGTCAAACTTGAGTGCTCCATAACTCACCGACGGCTTCAATGGTTGCATGCAAGAGCATGCACCAACATGCAAACCTGAGCACCCAACATGCAAGAGCATGTAAAACATGCAAATAAGAAGCAAGGACATGCACACCAAAGTGGTACCCACTCACAAAGTTGGACACCCAAGAGGAATATCCTCCAAAAATTCTTTGTAACTGCCACCATAAAGGTCCACCTCTTTGAATGCAATTACAATTTGTCATAGAAAAATAAATAATAAATATTTTGTCCCTCGTGTCCCCTATAACACTTTCCAAAGAATATGGAGACACATAAATCAACTTAGAATAGCAATTATGATGTCACATATCCTAACATTGATAAGCTCCAAGAACCCTAACAATAGTGCCCTCGGGTTTGTTTGTACTTTCCAACTCAACTTGACCTACAATTATCACATGAACCTCCAAGTTGACTCAACTAGCACACTTAAAATGAAAAATTTACAAGTACAAGAGGTAGGGTTTTCATCATGACCTATATATGTTTTTCTCAATGGTTGTTGTCCTTGAAGTTGAAGTGTTTGATCATAAAAGAAACAAAAAAATCTCCACATTATCCCCAAAAGGAGAACCCAAAGTGAGAAATATCTTCCCAAAAATATTGTGTTGTTGGTGTTGTTGGAGTTGTTGTTGTTGTTGTTGTTATTGTTGTTTTGTTGTTTCTTTACATTTATATTATATAATTGATAGTGTTTAAAAATAATATTTTTAATTAATACTGGTAGAGTCATTTGTGGGAGAAAGGAGACATGACATATTTTTAGGGGCATACCTTTCTACAAGGATGCATCCAAAATATACATCTTCTTTCTTAGGTGGTGACCTTATAGTAGTCATATTTGTATTCTTTTTTATATTGCTTTCCACTTCTTTTCCTTTGGATGTTTGTGTAGCTAAAAAATATAGTACAAGGGCACCTCTAGCTTGATCATTGGTACATAATTTCCTATTTCTCAACTAGAACTCAATGTGGACTTGTAGGACAACCACCTCAGTGAGAGCTTTGATGTTTTCATCCAATATTTTTTCTCTCGTGTATCTTTGTTGTGTCAATTCTTTGAGCTAATTAAATTGTGTTGTATAACTCATAACAAATGTAAGGGTTTCCAATGATCATATTGAAATAATTCATCTTCTTCATACACATCAAGTTGGTCCACATTATCATCTTCCTAATACTCAAGTCTACCATCTTCATCTTGGAATTATTGCTCTTTTACAAGTGTTATAGTAACAACACATTTTGTTGGATTGTGAGGCAAATAAAAAAATTCACACAAAAATAAATATTCCTAAAATCTTGCATGATCCTTCCTCAAGGGATCAAGGATGTATCTCTCTTGGTGTCCTTGATTTTTATGCCTTGGAATAATCTACTTTTCAATTTTCTTGGGTCTCTTGGAAAAATCATGATTATAGGGTCTATTATGTAGCCTTTGACCTTGGTTAAAATGTGTGGCAACACTATTAGGAGTTAATCATTTCTCATTTTTTATAACCCTATATGAGAGATCTTTCTTTGTCCCCATTAACTTATCTAGTTTATCTTCAACTATGAGAAGATTACTTGAAATATTTGCATTCATTCTTAAATGTTTCACATTAGCACCCTTGACATTCTTAATAGATGCTTTCATGTTGCTCTCAATATTGATTGGCATGGCATATGCCTCCCTCGATGTTGAAGGGTTCTTATCACACAAGCTACAACATCCCAAATTAGCATCAAATGCTCCTTAGTACAAAAGTAGCCACATTCATTTGGCCTCATTTTGGGAGGGACCTTCCTCGTGGTCATTACAAACCTACTATTAAAAAATTAGTAGCACCTTTATTTACCCCTTTCTTGATAGTAATTAGCTTGTGGATTATAAATTTAGGATCAATCCACTCGTCATACTACAATTAGAAAACTCTCATAAACTCATCCCAATTGTCTATGTTGTTGCTTCTGTACCATTCTTTTGTACTCTCTTCCAATTATTGCACAAAGAGACTCATCATGGATTCTTCATCCTTTATCTCATACTTATCTATCACATCAATGAAGTGTCTCAAGTGATCTTCATGAGTGACAACATTGTTGCCTTGGAATTTTGGCACTTTCCCCCAATCTCGTTTGGAATCAAATTAGGATAACCCAGAATGCCATGAAATTCAATATAACTATATCTTTCCATTCCCAATGGATATCTAACTAGAGAAAATCCATAAGCTCATCTTCTGAGAGGTATTCTTATATTTTGAAAAATATTTTATTGTTGTGATAAAATTGATTATGATTTTGTTGATTGTATTGCAAGTTGTGTGCTTGTTAATTTGGGATATTTTGAGTAATGCTTTGGTTCCTTTTTTTTAGCAATATTTTGATTTTGGTTCACTTTTTGAGTGTGTTCAATAATTTGATTTTGTTGAAACTTAATTTGGGCTTGTATCTCACATTGTCTTTGTCTAAGTTTTTCAATCAGGTCTATATGTTGATCAAACTATCTTTCCCTCCGTTCAATCTCTAATTGAATGGCAACATCATCATCATGGAAAGGAAAGTCATGTTCTTGTTCAATTTCAAGAGAAGTGATAGGTGAATGACAATGTGGACCTTTCCTCGAATTTCTTACATGTGGATGTAGGGAAATATTTATCTACACCCTTAGTATGCAATTCATGAGATCGATTTTTCCTTCTTAATCCCACTTTCCTCATTTCTATTCATGACATAATTACATCTAAGAGTTCTTCTATGATTTCTAATCATATTATTGATTGGGTCATCTAAGGTATATTGGTATTGATCTCTTAAATCAATAAAAGCATCACCTCCACCAAATGTACTAACTAATTCGGTATCACGAGGATAATGTGTAGATGACTTACTAGGATTTTTTTCTCTCCATTGGACCTATTGTCTCCTTGTGCTAGAAGAAATTTATTTTTCTCCACAATGATCTATGGGTCATTTTCCACTTTCCATAACTAAAATTCAATTTGCAACTAGATTTTGGATTTGATGATCGAACAAAGTCACCACTCCCCTCAATCAAGAAAGACAAAATTTCATTGACAGAAATGCCTTTGTGATACCAATCAATGACTTCACTTCTTAGCTACCCTAAATATTGATTAACCAAGGTCTTCAAAATATGAATATATTCAAAAATATTCCTTAGCAGCAGTACTAATTTGTTAGTGTAAGTTGATGAGTTATCAACTTAACCAAACTAGATCTTTCTTTGATGATTGTGTTACAAGGGTTTTAAAATAGAAACCACGATATTTCATCCCCAACAACTACACCATTTTTTGTGACTAGATTTGTAGGTCCCAAATATGTAAAGTTGAGTAGTTTCCTAAATGTTACGTGTGTCAAATTTATAAATAAGACCACACACTTATGATCAAGTTTTCAACAACTTAGAACCAATTGTTGTGGTGGGTAGGAACTCCTTCACTTTGGCTCTGCTAAACTAATGGGGCTCCCTAAGGTATTGACTTAGATTAAATTATAGCAAATGAAAAATTTCTTGCCACAAACCATAACCACTACATAGTGTACCCCTACTTCAGTTGTCACTATGAATTTGTGTTGGCTTGATCATGCAAGGTTAAGCACCTTCACTGAAATAGAAAAATGGGTTACCATGGGAAGTTCTTGATAATATGGATATAGCAATCCCTATTATTTTTATGCATTGTCACACATGGAACCTAGAAAGAACTAAAACAACATAAACTAAATATGAAGATAGTGCTTAGTTTGTTCTTATGTGTTGAGGTGATGGAATGTGGAGAAAATAAAAGATTAGTACCTATATTCAATTGGGAAAAAAGTTACCGAATTTATCTAAAAGATGTAAAATGGAAACCAATGATGATGTCTTAATGAAGATCTCACAAAAGACAAAACTATGTTCTAGACACACATTCAGAAAGATATTTGGAATTGTAGAATATTAAATGAGTAATGATTTGTAATCATTAAGTAAACATGAACATTTTTTTTATTATTTAGAAAAGATACATCACAAAAATTTTGTGAATATTTTACAATTCTCTGGCTAATCAGTCAACCATAAATGAACATAATACATCTAGGCACTCAATCAAGGTTATATTTGCACATTATATTCACTCTTTGAAGGTTACATGGATTTTGTTACAAATTTTGGATAACTTGGATAAATAGAATACCAAAGACATAATGTCAAGTACTAAAATTGAAACTCTAGGGCTCCCTATGAATCTCTTTTATATTAGCTATTTAAATGTTTTTTTCAATTTTTCATTCCTTCTGCAAATGAAACTTTGGGCCTCAAATACCCTCTTTGTTTTCAAACCACAACCAACCAAAGGGGGGCATGAAATCTTCATTGAATCTAAAAATCTTCTGACTAGTACACAATAAGGGATGTTCATGTCCATCAGACATCGTTTGTTGAAAAATGGAGGTAATTAATGTACCCAATACTTAAGAGAACTTCACAAGATCAATGTCAAAGCTCCAATCATGAATCGGGAACATAAACATGACAACATGATCTAGCCATCTCCTACTAGGAGATCACATGCACCATAACATATATACATCCTAGTCTCAAGAGAACAAGTACCATGCCAAACTTTAAATGCATATCAAGAGTAAACCATAACATAATAACAACCACTCTAAACCAAGAAAAAACCATATCCCCAATCACATGAAGATAACCTTACCAATGATGCATCCACGTCACTTCCAACAACTCCCATTGAACCGTGGTACAAGCTACACATGGCATCATGACTACCATCCTCCTCATGAAGATCACTTTTTGACATCAAGCAAAGAGTCATCGCTAACATTTTTACATGAAATGATCAAAGCATGATTACCGTCATCCGAGAATTCCTCTATAGAAGAATCAGAACTCTTTTTCTTGTTCCTACAATCCTTCTTCACATGTCCTGATTTACCACAGTTCTAACACTTCACCTTACTCCATCCTTCTGACTTACCTGTCCTTTCCTTGTCTCCCTTAGGTTGCTTTTTCTTAGGAATACCTTTTACAAACAACACATCTTGGATTTCCGTTTTAGACTTCCTCCTCATCTCCTCTGATAAGAGAGTAGGAATTATATTTTCCATCTTCGGATCTGCACCACTACCATTGATAGCAACAATTAGATTTTCCCAAGATTCTAGTAAAGAACAAAGTAACAATATGCATTTATCTTCATCTTCTAGCTTTACATCTACAGATGCTCATTGAATTAGAATCAAATTAAAAGCATTCAAATGATTTGCAACAGAATCACCATCTTTCATCTTTAAAGAATACAACTATCTTTTCAAATACAACTTATTTGTAAGACTTTTGGTTTGATAGATATCACCTATTCTCTTCCACAACTTATATGCGGTAGTTTCTTCTAAAATATTCAAGAGAACAGCATCAGCAAGACATAATCTTATGGTCCCTCTTGCTTTCTTATCAAGCTTAGCCCCATCTTCATCTTCCATCGTTGTAGGTGACTTCGTCTCATTACCAACAGTTAACCACTTATCTCTCTCTTCAAGGAGATCCTCCATTTTTAGTTTCCACATCTCATAACTAGATCCATTGAATCTTTCAATATCTAAACGAGAAATAAATCGCATTGTAACAAACTTACTTTCCAAAATCAGCAATAACACAATAGTAAAAGCTCCCACTACAGCCAAAAAACCTTCAAACTTTTAAGAAAAAGGCATCCCAAACTCTACCCCAACTGTTAGCTCTGATACCAAATGTTGAAAATGGAGGTAATTATGTAGCTTTAAAATTTGTAAAACTATTATACTGTAGATCTATATAAG
>VDFB02273424.1:0-16981 GCA_007258455.2 Sequoia sempervirens
TATTTTATTGTGACTTTTGGCCCCTTGTCCCTAGGCGTATAACTTTAAGTTGTTTTTAAAAGAGGGGATTATACTTGGACGCCTTAAGTGGAAAAATAAATATATTAAAGTTGAAATATTCGCTAAAGTAAAGTGGACACCTAGGGAAGTGAGCAGAAAATAATAATTTTAAATTATTATTTCAAATTGTTGTTTGAGCGTCCCTCTTGGGAAGATGAAGTGATTCATATTTCTTCTTGGAGGTTACAGAGTGATTCAGTTTCCAAGAAGAGTTTATTTATTCATGCCTTGCTCATTCATTCTCATCTTTTGGAAATTATGATAATGTTATGCTATTGAAATATTTTTAGAGCTTTGCTTCAAGGAATGCATACCTCTTAGATTCTTTTTCTAGTCTTCGTGCTTGAAAGATAGTACCTAGCTGGACTTACTGAAGACTGTGCTTCACTCAGGAGTGCAAATAGAGCTTCAATTTCTAATTTATTTAAGCAAATTGTTGTTGTATAATTTGTTTTACTATTGTTGGTTTGTGCTTGGTTGTAGCACGTTTTCATTCGTAGCTCATTAGGCAAATTTCTCTTGGTTCTAAGTATTGGCTCTATGTTTTTCCTTGCTAGGGCACCCCTTTGCACAAAGTTTCATATTTTTTGAAGATGTCTATGAATTTTTAGAGCTGGTCGCCCCTTTTTGGAGATTGGGGTTTTATTGTGGTTGCATTGGGAAGCGTCCACAAATAATCCAAAGATATTTGGCGAGCTTTCTCCATTGGTACTTCATCACCAAACTCCTAGCTTCCATTTGCATTCAATTTCATCTTCATCAGAGGTGTTTGGAGAGATATGAACATATTGGTGAAATTTTATACTGTTGGTCTGATTTTCTTTTACATTTTTGTTACAATCAGATCTAATATACAGCTGGATGTGCTTAATTTTTTATCATTTTCATGTTATTATAGTTAGGGAGTATTTCTCTAACTTTCTGATGTATTTGGTTTTAAATACTAAACTATTTTGTGCGGCTAAAACTTCATCATTTGTAAGGTTGATTAGTAGTACTAACAGTTGTCATTTAATTTATGCACTTTATGTTTGTAATTACTCCCACTGAAGAAGTGGTTTGAGTCTTATTTTACTTTCAGCACATATTGTTTAAATTTTCCCTCGCTGAATAAGTGGTAGTGTGGATTCATGGTCGGCTTGTCGCCTTATTAATTGTAATAGCTTCACTCCCGCTAAATAAGTGGTTGAGCTTTCATGGTTGGTTATCCACTTACTCTTTGTATTTCCAGTATTTACTTTCTTAGATGGTTGTCTAGCCACCTGCAGCTTGTATTTCATTTTCTAGTTTGCTAATGATCCCCGACACTGTATGCTCTCACCTCGCCCACATTGGGTTCTTGGTGATCAAAAGGTGAAGGGTTACCATTCTTGTTGGTTTATATTTGGAGCTAACACTTATAGTGGTGAAATTGTGCTGATAATTTCAAAAAAAAACTAAGCAGGATATTATAGTGGTATCAAAACATGTTTTCCTGTCATCCTGTGAATTTAGTGCTTCATTTGTTAGATGAGTGACAAGGAAATCCGATACTACACCAGAGGGCATAACAGAGTTCAGTTTCAACTTCCAAAGATTCCTGAAGTTGAATACATTTTCAGTTTAAGTCATGACTTCTGATAAAGAGAAAAATTTGGCAAGGTCACTTTACATCACAAGAACAAGGCTCAATGAAGAATGTCAGTCAAGGGAAGATGAAGTGAGTATACTTCATGTGTTGGAACAGTGTTTGAGCCAAGTGAAGCAGTCACCTTCTGAGATGATGAAGAAGGCATTATCACCTACAATGACCTCTTTGATTCATCCTTACTAGATAATGCATCCAAATGAAGATATAAGTTTGTTGGTTTCTTCATGCTTTAGTGAAGTTATGAGAATTCTGGAACCTTTGATGCCCTATGATGATGATACTATGAAAAGAGTTCTTCATATGATTGTGGAAAGTTTTCAAAATCTTGATGAAACTGATAACAGTCAATACTCTAGAAGAGTTGTTATATTGAAGACATTTTTAGAACTCAAAACAAGTATATTGCTGATAGATTTGGGAATGCAAGATCAAATATATTATTTGATCCATTACCTCTTCATTTCAACTTGGAATGAACAAGAGGAGGATGTAGTTGCAACAATGAGAAACATTTTAGTTTTAGCTATCAATGAGATGGATGGCATTTCAAAATCCGTCCTATCTTTTTTGCTAAACATTCATGAACAAAAGGAAAGAATTCTTCTACTGTTGGTATGTTGATCAAAGATTTGTTCAATCAATGTGAGGGAAAATTGAAGCCTCACTTGAAGAAGACAGAGCAGATAAATGAGGTGGTCATTAATGCAAAAGACGGGAATAAAATGTTGTTTCTCAATGATTCTATGGCGGTTTCTAAGGATGTACCTATTGATATGCATTTGTATGTACATGCTAAGGATGAGTGCAATGAGGCAACATCAGTTTTGGATATACATGAAGAATTTATGACAAGTAATCAAGAAGACCTCCTTGGTAATGCTTGTGACTACTAATGAAGAAATCAATAATATACCTTCACGTATGGGCTTATTGAAGGTAAGGATAGAATCTTCAAAATGGCTAACATTGATGATTCTTTACTTTATTATAGTGATGGTGGCATGGGTGGTTTTGAGTTTGATTATCAAACTAAGCTCTTGGAAAGGGATACTCTTGAAGATATCAGTTTAAGTGAGTTGGGAGGTGACTCATTAATTGAGTCAACACTCCAAAAGGAGTATGAAGAGCATCGTCTTTTTAAACAAAATAATCAGCCCTTCAGCATTTGGAATCCGGGTGTGAAGGCACCTAAGGTTGTCAAGGAACCTATATGGAATAAATATCCCTTTGATCCCAATGAAGTACAAAATTTTGATTTCAATGCAAGCTATGAGATGGCCATTGGAGGAGAAGATGTCTTTGACAAAGAAGCTTGCATGGAAAAGCCGCATAATGACTCTTTGATCAAGTTGAGGGCTGCCTTAACATGTAATCAAGGAGACAGTGAAGGGAAAATAGAGCTAGAAGACCACAGGGCCCTTGCTAATGAAAAGTTTAAAGAGGTTCTCAAATTCAAATCAGATTTACCTCTTCATGTAGTTGATTGTAAATAAAGGCCCGAAGAATTGGTAGAATATGATCCTCTTCATGACCTTGAGCATTTTCAGTTGATGGGTGGTGAAAGACTAGAGTCTTGGAGCAGCTATGAGGGCAACGAAGACAATAAACAAAATTCTGATTTTGAAAGGTAGCCTATTAGCAATTCACCATCCTTGCACTTTAATGAGTGGAAAGGTCAATTCATGATATCCATTGAAGATGAAGTGCAAGTCCTATTCAAAGTTGATCGCACACATAATTTGAATGAAGAGTGACAAGTACGAGTTAGGGGTGGAGTCACCCTCTTCAATTTGCAATTCATCAAAGACTCCTTGGAAATTATGAAATCAAAATATCTATGTTGGATTAGAGATTGGGATTATGCCTCTGAATTTGCAAAGAAGGCCATTAGTGAATTCCAAGGAAAAGGGAGAAAGGTTCATGGACTTACTCTTGAGCTTGAATCAACGAAGGACATGTTAGAGAATGCTCAGTGGGCTCTAACGGAGGTAGAAGATCAGCTAGCTGATTTCAAATGTTTCAGAGAACAAGAGAATGAATTAAGAGCTGAAGAAATCAAGCAAGTAAATGAAGAGCTTGATTGTCTTCAAGAAGAGTTTGAATTGGAGGATTTCCCTAAGAAATTGAGGGTTGCAAGTGCAGATTTGTATCATCAAAGGTTGGAAGTATTGATCCATGGTGACTTCCATATCTTTGACATTGATATGTTGTTCAAATATGGTTTGGTTGTTGTTGAAGGTTTTATTACAGCAATAAGGAGTGGAGACTTCAGACTTGTTATCCACAAAGTGTGGGGTTAAGAAGGACCAAATCAGGATGTGTACATGTTTGATAATCCATCTTTCGAGTTGAGTGATAATTTAGTTCATTTAAATCTCTTTTTGGGATGGGATTTGAAGACATTGATTCATGTACACTTATTGTTGAAGCTTTCTTGGTGTGGCTTCAAAGGTTCATAAAAGGGGACATCAGTCTTTGGAGATCGCCCTTGGTTCTAACCAACATTTAGGAACATGAGTATTTGTTTTAAAGTGTTGGTAATCACCTATGGTTGAGCATCCATGCATGGGATTTTCAACATGGTTTGATGGAGCTTGCTACATGTGAAAAGAAGGATCTTTGGAGTAATAAGCATCAGATTTTCAAATTGTTGGATGATGATTCCTTCTTTATCAGCCAATTTTGGGTTCCTTCTGCTCATCAATTGGTGGCTTGGAGAGGAAAGTTGAGCAAAGAATGGTTCTTTGTTGTAATCGAGTTTTAGAGGGCGTTTCCAGCCTTAAACATGAGCAAATTTGTCAAAATGAATGTTGATTTTCAGTGTTGCAACAGCGATTCAATTACTTGCATGTTGATTTTTCTTAAATCAAATTTTAAGTCATTTATTTCAAACTTGATGGGCAGCTCGTACATTCCTTTTTTCACTTCACAATCTCTTTTCAGAGAAGATTTTTGGCCTCAAATGGGAGAAATGATGGATTGGGGTGATCTAAATCAGTATTGGATAGTGTTCAAGCTCTTTTCCAGAGGCTATCTTTGTACATTTTCTTGTACAAATGTTTGGGGCAGCGAACCTTTGCTCGATTGAGTTCGTCATTTTGAGACTCTTGAAGAGGAATTTGTGAGAGTTTCTAGGAATCTTCTTGGTTATATCAAAATTATTCAGAGGGGGCATTGTACATCCTTGTGGAATTTTGAGGATGAGACTAATGAGCTTTTGCAAAGAGTTGTTTTCCTCTTTGTAAGAAGCCTTGAAGGAGTCACAAGGGTAGTCGTGACTTTGCTTAATGCTTTGAAGAGTTATGCTGATGAGAATGTTTTTGAGTTGATTAGATTATTCTTCTTTGTTGATAGTCATTGGCATTGCAGATATTGACTCAAAGTCTTTTGGGTGTGAGATATTGCAACGTCTTGATTCCAATCTTTCTATGTTTCTTAGTTTGAATTTCATGCATGTTAACTCTTTGAGGTTGCAGGGAAGGTTAGTGCAGTTCTGGTATAATGGCTTAATTTGTGTAATCAGAGTGGCGTAGCATCAGCATGGTGGGTCTTTTCAAATATGGACATGGGCCCTAGGATCCTTCTTGTTTGGATGTGGATTAGTTTGGAGTGTAGTGGCATTGCTTGAGGACAAGCAATTTTGGGAAAGGCGGACTGTAATGTCCCCATTTTAGCCCTACGCTCTTTGTGGACTGATAGCGTATTTCTGAAAATTCGTAGGCTGGTCAAAAATGCAAGTTAGGGTTTCCTATTTTACAGGAGGTTTAAGCTGAGCTTTTGATGGCTTGCATGCAAGAGTTTGACAGTGAGCATTATGGAGTTTTTTGGGTTTTTAGAAAGCTTCAGGGTGTGGTAACATGCATTTTATGAAAATGACATGCATTTCTATCTAGTACCTTGCATGCAGGAAAGGTTTCTGGGTTTTTCTGAGTTTTCAAAGATCTCCAAAGGGTGTAACATGCATATAATTCTATTAACCTTTCCATACACTTAATATTTTTAGTAAGTCATGACAACTACCCAATTTGTGTTCAAATAAAGTTTGGGAACACTTACTATTTATAGCAGTTTGCTATTTCTTCAGTCCACCATTCTAGTTCTGGCAATAAGGCAGTTTTGTTTGGGCGTTGGCTTCTCCAACCTTCTTGGGCTCAAAAAGGAAAGATTATAACTTAAGTCATAATATATTTTATTGTGACTTTTGGCCCCCTATGCCTAGGCGTATAACTTTAAGTTGTTTTTAAAAGAGGGGATTATACTTGGACGCCTAAAGTGGAGAAATAAATATATTAAAGTTGAAATATATGCCAAAGTAAAGTGGACGACTAGGGAAGTGAGCAAAACAAGATAATTTAAAATTATTGTTTCAAATTGGTGTTTGGTCGTCCCTCTTGGGAAGATGAAGTAATTCATATTCTTCTTGGAGGTTACAAAGTGATTCAGTTTCCAAGAAGAGTCTATTTATTCATACCTTGCTCATTCATTCTCATCTTTTGGAAATTATGCATGTTATGCTGCTGAAATATTTTCATAACTTTGCTTCGAGGAATGCATACCTCTTAGCTTCTTCTTCCAATCTTCATGCTTGAAAGATAGTACCTAGTTGGACTTACTGAAGACTGTGCTTCACTCAGGAGTGCAGATAGAGCTTCAATTTCTGATTTATTTAAGCAAATTGTTGTATAATTTGTTTTATTGTTGTCGGTTCGTGTTTGACCGTAGCACGTTTTCATTGATAGCTCATTGGGCGAATTTCTCTTGGTTTTGGGTATTGGTTCTATGGTTTTTCCTTGCTAGAGCGCCCCTTTGCACAAAGTTTCATATTTTTTGGTGTCTGAATTTCTAGAGTTGATTGCCCCTTTTTTGAGATTGAGGTTTTTACTATGGTTGCATTGGTAAGCGTGCACAAATAATCCAAAGATATTTGGCAAGGTTTCTCCATTGGTACTTATCGCCCAGCTCCTAGCTCTGTTTGCATTTAGTTTCATCTTCATCAGAGGTGTTTGAAGAGAGATATGAACATATTGGTGAAATTTTATACTGCTGGTCTAATTTTTTGTTACATTTATGTTACTTATCAAATCTGATATATAGCTGAATGTGCTTAATTTTTTATCATTTTCACATTATTATAGTTAGGGAATATTTCTCTAACTTTCTAATGTATTTGGTTGCAAATACTAAACTGTTTTGTGCAGCTGAAACTTCATCATTTGTAAGGCTAATTAGTAGTACTAACAGCTGTCATTTAATTTCTGCATTTTATGTTTGTAATTACTCACTAAAGAAGTGTTTTGAGTCTTATTTTACTTTCAACACATATTGTTTAAATTTTCCCCTGTTGAATAAGAGGTAGTGTGGATTCATGGTCGACTTGTCAACTTATTAATTGTAATAACTTCACTCTCGCTAAATAAGTGGTTGAACTTTCATGGTCGTTTATTCGCCTACTCTTTGTATTTCCAGTATTTACTTTCTTAGATGGTCGGCTAGCCACTTGCAACTTGCATTTCATTTTCTAGTTTGCTAACAATCCCTGGC
The DNA here is from genome assembly GCA_007258455.2 of Sequoia sempervirens. Taxonomy (NCBI): domain Eukaryota; kingdom Viridiplantae; phylum Streptophyta; class Pinopsida; order Cupressales; family Cupressaceae; genus Sequoia; species Sequoia sempervirens. The sequence goes on from VDFB02273424.1 coordinate 7,232, forward strand.
ACTCTATGCTCTCACCTCGCCCACATTGGGATCTTGGTGATCAAAAAGTGAAGGGTTACCATTCTTGTTGGTTTATATTTGGAGCTAACACTAACAATGGTGAAATTGTATTGATAATTTAAAAAAAAAACTAAGGGGGATATTATAATTTAACTATGGGTACAATGTCTTTGTTAATATTAGAATAAATATGCCCAAAAGAAGACCATTTTACTTTCTTTGTGGATAATTATTTATTATAGGCCATCCATCAAACTAAGATGTCCAATTCAGCAATTGATGCTGCAGAAATTAGTGAATTAATTAATTATTATGCTTGCTTTTATGGTGAATCTTACATCTTTTAGGTTGAATAGTGAATAAGGGTTCAAAGAAATTAAATAAATGCATTAATTATGAGCCATGTTGGACTAACAAGTTGGGCTAAGATGTCCATCTAAGATGTCCATTTTGAAGCACTCCAATGAGAGCAATATTCATACACATAAGAATAGTACTGGTACATATGAGAACCTCATTTGATAAATAACACTTGCATTGGATAGTTATAAAATATGTTATGTAAAACATAACAAAAAGTTTCTTGAATTTATACTGAGTATTTGTAATTTTTTAAATGACATTAATAGTTATCATGTGTTCATGTAAGGGTCTACCTTACAAATATTTGGTTATTTGTTGATTTATAAGTCAATGAATTATTAGCAGAATATAATATAATATGTTGCAAGACTAAACCTCATAACCACAACTACCCTCCCAACAATAAGACCCCGCCCAACTATTGGCTCATCTAACTGTATTCATCAAATGACATGCTTCCATGACAACTCTTCTGATTGAAAACATTTTTGTTCCGAGGGTAGAAAACATTATAAAATAATCATATCGGAGGTTGTTATAGAATATGATCAAGAAGATAGACATAAATGTAAAGAAACAGTAATCGTTATTGATTATAAATCATAACGGAGAATTAGTAAAGAACTTGTCTTTGGAACCAAAACTCTATAAAGAGCAAAATTAATCATCAGATAAAAATTGATAAATACCTACATTTCTCTCCAGAACTAGATCAGTCCAGATAGTTCAGCTTCTTGCATCTTAATAATTAATTATCTCTTCGGCAGAAGCTTATTTGAAAGGCAAGAAATCAATGCCTAGCATAAATGGTCTTAGAGCTTCTGGAATCTCTACACCATCTTGCTTCTGATAATTCTCTAAGATGCAACATATAGTCCTTTCTGTTGCAGCGAGGGTTGAATTCAATAGATGGACATACTGTTTCGTTTGCTCGTTGCTCTGCAATCAGAACATGAAAGAAAACATTTAAAATCAAAAACTCATTTTATCCTGCTCCTAAAAACTCAGATCCAAATATTTATGCATAAACTAGACTTGCCTTCTTTTGTCCATAACGAATTTCTAGTTTCCTGGACTGATAATCAGTACAATTGGAACAAGATACAAGCTCTCTGTATGTCTTTGATGCAGGAAACCATGCTTCCAAATCATACTTTTTGGCGGCAGCATCATTTAAGGCACCCGAAACAATCGACACAATCCGATATGGAATATTGAGCTGCTATGCAGAATTTATGTTAGTGAAGCAATAAGTTATTTCTTTTATAAGGAAGCAAATCCAGAGCAAGAAAATTCAAGCCTTGATAATGAGAAATCATCTTCTAGACATAGTAAATTCCAATTGTTCCCCAGGAGGTACCTCCTTGTAGAAGTCTTCAGAATTTTTAAGCATCTCCTCGTGCATGTCCCAAGAGTCGTTTCCATTTGGGCTAGTTATGCAAAATTGTTCTACTTTTTCAAACTGGTGCACTCTAAAAATTCCCAGTGTATCTTTTCCATGAGAACCTGCTTCTTTCCTAAAACAGGAAGAATATCCTGCATACCTGCAGAAAAAAAGTTTTGACAACTTGTTATCATCTAAGAAAACTGTCTGATCCAGATTGTAGAACAATTTTTTTGTTTGGCTATAAAAAGTAAAACTAGTTTGAAAGACAAAATGCCTTGCAATTTATGGCATGTTGATTCCACCAAACCAAAAACTATTTCTTACAAATAATAACCCAAATATTAAATGGATCAAAAGAGCAATCACCTTATGGGTAGTGTTGTAGGGTGAAGCCAGTCACCCCTATGATAAGAACACAATGGCTGCTCAGATGTTGCAATGAGATACTTATCATCACCTTCACCAGTTACCTGTCCATTTCAAAGCTTATTATATGATTGTTGTGGAGATTTAAGGCAAAGCTCTGAACTTAAATAGAATCATTTCAAAACCTATATCAGTAATAACAACAATTTCAGCTTTTACAATAAAAGAGCCTAGTGAAGTAAGGTCACTCTTCCCAAATCCACAATTAATTCAAAATTAGGTCACCAAAAAAAAATTATGTCTGAAACTATGTTTATTCAATGTATTTGTTGAGTTATTTTTCTACTGACTGGTTATACAGCAAAGTTATGTGTATGGAAAGACCAGTCATTCCATCTTGTTGTCACTAATAGCTACAGACTACAGCTATCAAGGAGTAATTGTCCTAATTTCTTGGTACTTACTGCTACTGGCAAGGAATGTCCGGACAGGACCAGTTATCCCTACTGGTTGGAACCGGTAGCTAACTGTTATCAAGAGGAACTGCAGTTTAAGGAGCTGGCTAACCACAGATTCTGTGTTTAGGCTTTGGATTGGAAAAGGATAAGTTTTTCTAAGTTTTATTTCAGGGGATAACAACGTTCAAAGTACCACAATAAAGCAAGGTACTTCAGATTTGAACCTCATTTTGGAAGGACATTTCCCGCTGTTCACCCAGTATGTTCCAGACATCCCCATGGCAAACCCATCCAACATATGCACCTCCCCCCCTGGTGCAAACAACTACATCAGGATTAATTACTAGTACATTACGACCACTCTGTTGACTTTAACTTTCATTTCAACTGCTACTCATTCCATGCAAATGACTGCTTGACTTGAGAGCTATTCCAATCACTTCTTTTAAAATAGGTTCTTCTAAAACTAAAGCAATTCCTGCAGCTACTCATGGTGATGAACACTGAACACTAACTTTTGAGATTGTTGAGATGTTTCTCTGAAAATAAAACAATAGCTTAAGGAGATATTATTGAAACCAAACACAAATTCTCTCAGAATCTGATCTATGCACGTGCACAGTATATCAGCATGATTCACCTGCAAACAACTGTTCTTGGACCTGCTTTCCTTGCCAGAGAAGCAAAGGACTCAGATAGAGTACCAACAGAGATTCTGCCAACTACTACTTGTGACTCTGCCTGCATCTCTGATGGCACAACTTTGGAACCTGACATAGCAGGATCAAAATTCACTGAGAACATTCAACTTCCAGAGTTAGATAGAGCTCAACCAAAATGATGATCCAGACCGTTAATAGCAAAAACTGGCCTAAAACAGGCATTCTGAGTTTCATGATGACCCTACAAATGCATTTGCATGATTAAAGAGTCAAGAACCTATGGGTTAGAACCTAAGGGTTCTTGGTTGACAAATAAAATTGAATATGGTTGACACTAATTTTCAGCCTTTCCGAAAATAGTCCAAAAGATATCATAGATCTTAAAGAGTATTGACATTCCTATTAATATTTTACCGCTGTTTGATATAATTTTAGACATGGCAAGCTGGCGAATTTTATCAAGCAGTCAAACTCAACATAGATGTCTTCCATTTAATGTGGCATCATTTTTTATTGCCAATAATGGGTTTTCTCTTCTGTTTAATGTGAGCACTCCAAGTTGTTCTGACTGTGATATATAATGTGTTAGCATGAGAATGTATATTATTTTAGCACTAGAACAGAAAAATAAATTTCAAGTTTGCACCTACTTGTCTTCATGCTACATGCCAATTGTCTTACTCATTTTCCAAAGCATTTAATACCCACAAGCTTTATCCATTTTGGAGGATTTACTGACATCCATTTAAATAGTAAATCCCTCCATTTTTCTGGCTAGATTGCACTATATATCAATTAGTATAACATCCTAGTAGATCTTTGGGTTCCATGTTCTTCACTAAAAAAAGTACAAATTTGTTTGTCTTTAATTGCTCACAGAGTGAAATCATATGCACAGCTTGCTCTGAACAAGCCCATCTTATTGTCCACAGGCATCTGCTGCTCTGGCTGTGCCTTTTCTTGTTCAGCCACATATCTGTTTTCCTCCACTTGCTTATTAGGCCATTGAATGTAGCATACATCTTTTTAATTCATCTCTAATGCATCCAAGATTTCCTTTCATTACTTTTGATACATGCACTTATTCTGGTAAGCATGTTGCCTGTACTCCTGCCAAGTCTGTTTCTTGTCATCCTAGTATACTCATTGCTTCCTGCTTGGAAGAGAATTTCAGGCCGGTGACAGGCAGATTCAATTATATGCACACCAGATTGCTGCCAACATCCAAGTGTAATTAGCCTTGGAATTGTAGTAGATCCATCAATTTTAAGCTCTGGCAAGTCTACTGGCAGTAGTAAATTCCATTTTAACAGCATATATCTTCCATCAAAGTTTCAATTTTGCATTAGGGTCCAATCAACTGACACTGAGGAAAGGTATTTAAAGTTATTGCCTGAAATATTACAGTGCTGAGGTAGCCACAAAGAAGCCATCAAACCGTTTCTATGTTTGTGGGTTTGCTCTGAGCCAATATGTGGTCCCACAAGAAATTAACTGGTCTTTTGAAATACAAGTTGTTTAATGGGAAAATATATCTCAAGGGCAGTCCAAAAAAGTGTCATGGTTTCCCTTAAGATTATAAATCATAGCACTAATTGTCAGAAGATATATGACAAAAAGAGAATGATGCCTGTTTTTAGAGAAGTGCAAAAAGTAAAATATATATCCAAAATATTTGATGTTCTCTCAAGAGAGTTCAAAAAATAATCCCTTTTTCAACTGTGCCCAAAAGTTGCATCCATACAGTTTGTCATATCTAAGCCTCATAGGCCTCAAAGCAACAAAATTGGCAGCCAAAAAGGTGAAGTGAAACAACAAAAGGTGACAACAGATTAAATTTCTCAAATAAATGATCTTTCTCATCTTAAAGCCTTTCAATTAGCTTCCTTTTTTATCCAAGTATTGCTTTCTTCAAATTAGAAACAAGGCCAACTATATATATATATATATATATATAGATATATATAGATATATGATGAATGGCTCACAATGGTTTTACGATCATACACATGTTTTCTGCAGAAAGGGACCTTGCATGCATTAAGAACTAATAGATCTTCCAAGAATGACGTGAAAAAACTCAGTCTGCAATAGTCAAACTTCTTACATGTATGTTTCTACAGCAAATGCTGTGAAAAGATACTAAAGCAATTTAAGTAATGACAGAATTCAAGAAAGCGAGATGCTTGAATTTTGTGGAATTATGCAGTGAACAGCTGATCAATTTTGCAGGTCACTATGCAAGCCTGCAAGGTACTTCACGACACTTAAATTATCAACTGAGCGTGAATAGTTTCAATTTTCAAGTTCCTAAACCATACTAAACATAGAATAGTAACAATAGGAGAGTATTAACTGGCATTTTATCAAATGTGAGAATGAAAATGGATCTCTATCTTGAAATCAGATAATTAGAAAAACTCCCTATTCAACAATATTTTAGGGATGTATCAAATAAATATTGTTTTAAGATCTCATGGATTGAAAAACTCTATTAATGTATGCCAAATATGCTGGAGGTGGCAAATTCAAGGCCAATAAATATAACAAAAGAAACTACCACAAATATTAATTTGCATACCTTGTACAGCTCTTCATCAAATTGTGCTAGCTGAGCACATTCTGCCATAATTTCCTTCCTCATAAAGAAAGGTGTCTGCAACGCTGAATATCCACGCTTCCTCAAAAATGCAAGGCCAAAATTTATCAATGCTTGATTAAGAAGTACACCGTCACCTTTTAAATAGTATCCTCTCCCTCCTGCTACATCAGCACCTAATTTACAACCAAAGAAACAGTTAGGCTACATCAGATTTACATTTCAGTGACTAATTTAGGTTCCAGCTTTATTGGGCAATACGGAATAAATAATAATGAGCACCTGAGAAGACCTCATATTTCTATTTCTTACATGTGCCATCTAAGTCAACAAGCTTCTGTGTCAGCAAAACTTCAGAATTTATTAGACTAACCGGCATTTGTAAGAAATTATCTCCTTAGCTTACAGGCATAACTCCCCAGCTGTCTTACCAGGTACACCTAGTCCCATAGACATAGCTGGACCAAACTGGTCCAGGTTCAAACCTGGGCCGGGTTTGGCTTAGGTACACCAAGAGCAGGTTCCAGGCCTGTGTATTTAGCCTACGTAGGTGCCCTATTCTTGCCTAGAGCAAACCAGAAGTGTTTCCTAAAAGACCAGATTTTTTATTAAGGAAGTCCAAAAGTGAAAATAAAATCTAAATACCCTGCTAACCTTAAAAAGTGACTTTTATGCATAGTTGGAAAACTCGGACTTGGCAAAAACTTAGCAGCCCCAAAAAATACGACTTGGCAAAAACTCGGGAAAAACTCAGCAATTGGATTCACAGATTGTGGTGGATATGCCAAATGAGCAAAGATTGGATGGAGCAAATTGGCAACTGGCCATGGCGATTAAACAGATTTTGAATCTGTGTTGTTCTTTGGAATTTATTTCCTTTTGCCATATTCCAAGAGAGTGGAATAGAGTAGCATAACTTTTGGCGAAGTGGGCCTTAGAGCATGTAGAGAGGTGGGATTTTGTTGACTGGGGATTCTTGTCCTCAGAGTATTCTTTAGCCCTAGATAAGTTAATCATGGAGGACACGAATATGTAGCTGCTTCATCAGTTGGGTTCCTTCGAGGACTGCTTTTTGTTGTTGGGTGGTTGCCTTTTGGTGGGCCTGAGGCCTTTTGCTTTGTAATGGTTCTTTGATTTCAATAAATTTTTACCCCTTTTTTCCTAAAAAAAAGGATACTATCTCAATCCACCAATGTTTTATAGCAACTCACTTCAAGACAATGTAGAGGTCATAGGAGTTCACTTCAAATGCATTAGGATAATGTTGCCTAGTGCATGATCTATGAATAGCTATGGATATGTTGCCCACAAACAAGCAAGTGAAGGGTTTTAACTCCAATTTTTTTTCCTATAAGGAAAAACCACCTCCAAACCAAGTAATTGAAAAAGCTTGACACTTTCGCTATATTGCACATGCATATTATACATATTAAGTTTTAACTAAATTGTACATCATAGAATATTGATAAAATTGGTGTTTTTTCAATGCAATGGTAGGAAGACTTTTTTAGCAAGGCAACCAAAAACTTTTGATGGATGGTGATGGATTTTTTAACCAATCATGCAATTTGTCTACTTATGAGCATACCTAGACTATGTTTGAACACATACATTCCTACAAACATGACCTTTTGAATCGACAACAGATAAATGATTTGGTGTTAGTTAGCCACAATTTCCACCATAAGCAAGTAAATTTGAGGTTGAAAAATCTAACAATTGTAATTCTAATTTCTAATACATATTTGTTTATAGCTCACTAACTTGTGCATTTAATTTGATAATATCAAGTGGCATTAAGCAAGATCAAACAATTGAACTTGACAAGATTGATCTAGATTCTCAATGATGAGGAGCCACTTTTTGATGGGGATGACATTTATTGCACCCTTGATTGGTCAAATTTAGTGAGGCATGGAACCCTAAGCTTCATCATCATGATCTATTGCCCTCTAGTTTATTATAGTTTGTAGAAGAAAATCATTGGCTCCCTCCACATTTTATTACTTTTTACTTTGCAGGTTGACTTTTTTAAAAGTAGCATGTAATTGATTTTCAAGTTTGAACATCAAACTCGAACTATGTATGCCATGTAGTGTGCAATGTAATCAACAAACTAAAAATTAAAGAAAAAAAAAACATATTCTAAAATCTATGGCGTAAACTCTTATTTCCTCACTCTCTCAAAGCAATTATATTACCTTTAAGTACCTTTAAGCAAGTAAATTTGAATCGACAACAGATAAATGATTTGGTGTTAGTTAGCCACAATTTCCACCATAAGCAAGTAAATTTGAGGTTGAAAAATCTAACAATTGTAATTCTAATTTCTAATACATATTTGTTTATAGCTCACTAACTTGTGCATTTAATTTGATAATATCAAGTGGCATTGAGCAAGATCAAACAATTGAACTTGACAAGATTGATCTAGATTCTCAATGATGAGGAGCCACTTTTTGATGGGGATGACATTTATTGCACCCTTGATTGGTCAAATTTAGTGAGGCATGGAACCCTAAGCTTCATCATCATGATCTATTGCCCTCTAGTTTATTATAGTTTGTAGAAGAAAATCATTGGCTCCCTCCACATTTTATTACTTTTTACTTTGCAGGTTGACTTTTTTAAAAGTAGCATGTAATTGATTTTCAAGTTTGAACATCAAACTCGAACTATGTATGCCATGTAGTGTGCAATGTAATCAACAAACTAAAAATTAAAGAAAAAAAAAACATATTCTAAAATCTATGGCGTAAACTCTTATTTCCTCACTCTCTCAAAGCAATTATATTACCTTTAAGTACCTTAAGTATAAAAACCATTGGTTTTTCACCTTTTTTTAAATTTTATGTGTCATTTGGATTCCCGACTAAGTTACCGGTTCAGGTTCGGGGACAGGTGCGGGTACGAGAACCTGGTACGTGGGTATGTGAGATTTTTTTTTAGGGGTTTGGGTACGTATGGGTGCGTGTGTGTGTATATATATATATATTTATTTATTATATATACAAAAAAATAAGAGAAATATACAGAATTGTAAAACTAAATCATTTCATAGTATGATACTTGATCATTGATCAATGCCAAATGCTAAAGATAAATATTCACGATCATTGATTATTGATCGAGCAAGATTCATCATACATTTACCCTGGCAAACACATTCCCAGGTCTGAGATATTTACAAACTCATTGTATTACTTGTAACTGCTGTTCATTCTATTATCTGCTGTTATAAATCAATGTATTTGCTGCTACAAACAGACTGTAAGAAGTTGTAAAAGATTATAACCTTGTCTCAGATTGAGTACAGACTTTCTTCTATCTGCTGTTAATTTTCTGAGGAATAACTTCATACATCAGCTCTAAACAGAACACAGGAAGTTCTTGCAATAAGTCTGAATATGCTTGGTAAACTCAGTCCAATATTGAGTAGTACGTTTCAGATTTGGGTTATCAGATTTACTGTTAGTACTGTCACGTCAAGTCTATGGAGTGGAGAGTAATGTTGTAATGCTGATTATCTGTCATACTGTTATCTACTGCAAATTTTTGAGGTTGTTGTCAATTCTGGTCATTGTATGTAATGTTTCTGCTGCAAATATAAGCTCAGTTTGTATCGCTGTGGTCTGGCATAGTTTTGGAATACTGTGATCTGCTCTTTGTTGGTTATTCTGAGTATGTACAGGTCTGATATTAATTTCTGAGCAGTTATCTATTGTGTATCATATTTGAAAGTTGGAATGGCTCAGTATTGATTCCCAGATTTGCTTCTGCATTACACATTGAATTATCACAATGGAAATCATCACTATGAAATGATCAATGATCAAGTACATACTATAATCAATGCCATTTTAGGGTTAGGGGGAAAAAATTTTAAAAAAATGTTTTTTAATCATGTTTGGGCCC